>JASSUY010019050.1:9557-21486 GCA_032466535.1 Forpus xanthops | reverse complement strand
GGCTGCTATGAGGTCTCCACACAGCTTTCTCTTCTCCAGGCTGAATAGCCCCAACTTTCTCATCCTATCTTCATATGAGAGGTGCTCCACTCTCCTGATCATCCCTGTGGCCGTCCTCTGGACTTGTTCCAACAGTTCCATGACCTTTTTATGTTCAGAACACCAGAACTGTACACAGTACTCCAAGTGAGGTCTCACAAGAGCGGAGTAGAGGGGAAGGATCACCTCCCTTGATCTGCTGGTCACGCTCCTTTTGATGCAGCCCAGGACACGGTTGACTTTCTGGGCTGCAAGAGCACACTGCGGGCTCACGTTCATTTTCTCATCAACCAACACCCCTAAGTCTTTCTCCTCAGGGCTGCTCTGAATCTCTTCTCTGCACAACCTGTAGCTGTGCCTGGGATTGCTCTGACCCAGGTGGAGGACCTTGCACTTGTCATGGTTAAATTCATCAGGTTGGCATCAGTGAACCTGACAAGCTCGTCAAGGTCCCTCTAGATGGCATTCCTTCCCTCCAGCATACCAACTGAACCACACAGCTTGGTGTCACCATTAAACTTGCTGAGCGTGCACTCAGTCACACTTGTCCATGCGGCCATCCAGCCAGTTCTTTATCCTCCAAATGGTCCACCTATCAAATTGGTGCCTTTCCAACTCAGAGACAAGGATGTCATGTAGGACAGTGTTAAACTCTTTGCAGAAGTCCAGGTAGAAGGCATCAACTGCTCTACCCCTGTCCATCAGTTCCATAGCCCCATCATAGAAGGTCATCAAATTGGTAACGCAGGATTTCCCCTTAGTGGAGCCATGCCGGCTGTCACCAAGCATGTCACTGACAAAGATTTTGAGCAAGACCACTCTCATTACTGATCCCTGAGGGACACCACTCTTTACTGTTCTCCAGCTGGACATTGAGCTGTTGACCACAACTCTGCATGTGGCCATCATTGAAAACCCGTCAGCTCTATTCCTATGTCCTTATTGAGTCTAAATTCCTCCTTGGTCCTTTAATCGTCCTAGTGTTTTGATTTAGTAGTAGGAAACGTATGTTTGGAATGTGTGAAAGTGCCGCCTCTGAAAACAGCTTTCCCTTAAAGCTTCTTGGGATCAATTTGGAGGTCTGCTTTTCTCTTCTTCCTTGGCTCAAGCAGTCAGCACAAGCTTGCAACCACTGGTCAAAAACCTCTTAGATTTCTTCACTTCCAATTTATATGCCTGCTAATGAATTATCAAAATACAAATATAACTCACAACTGCAGAATCTTACCTTTAGCTGATAGCTATGGAGTTGTATGTTGGTAGATAACTGCATTTTTGAGACCTGTTTCCCTAAATGTTTCTCAGCTCTTGAGGAGAAAAATACACCTTAGCATGTTTCCTTAAGACTGGTAAAATTGGTCTTCAGGTCTAAGAAAAGTTATCCCTGAAGGTGTGGAATCCCTCAAAGAACAGCTCTCTGCTTTTACACTTTTTAATCAGGCACTTCAAAGGACTGCACCTGGGGTATGTTTCGAGTGTGTAATAGTGACCTTGGTTCTGACCTTTAAAGCCTGGGATCTGTCTTGTCACAAATATCCTGCTTTCTACTGAAAACCTAATGGGCACCTGGTGGGAATTTGAAAAGCACCAGTAATGTCCTGGAACAGTTCCCACACCCCACCCCAAACCGATGAGCTGCAGCATCCTGCATTGCTTCCATTTCTCAAGCAGATGAAAAGTAGTCTCATGCTGGGTACACAACAGTGATGTAGTCTGGTAGTGCAAAGCCAAGTTTATGTACAAAGTTTGTTTCTTTTGCACTTGCCCCACAAAAGACTGGTAGATCTTCTTTTAAGTCTGGTATCATCCACAATACTACCTTTGTCCTCTCATCTTGTGGCTGTTCTTGTCATTACCCATATCCAGCATTACTTTCCAGCTGTGCAGGCTATCAGATGAATTTTCACGTATCTCAAAAACGTAGTTACAGTTTGCTTGTTCTGCCATGGTTAAGGAAGGTGCTGGATTAGAGACAACTAAATAGTTGATTTGAGTATAAGCTCCAGAACTGCCTCTTTAGGGGCAAAAAGCCCCAAAAGTTGTAAGTTGTAAGATTTCTGAAATGTGGTTGGAATGAGAAGGTGGGGGGATCAAACCCCTATGTTTCTTCAGGTAAAGTAAAGACTTCTAGGTGAGTGTTGAATAGAAGTAGATACAGTCAGTCATATGCTTGGAAAAACAAAAATTATGTGAATACTGAATATAAGGCAGTGTCTACTATTCCTGTTCTGTCAGCTTTGCTGTAACATGACTTTCTGTTTCAGGAGATGAGTGGCTTGTACTCCCCAGTCAGTGAGGACAGTACGGTGCCGCAGTTTGAGGCTCCCTCACCTTCACACAGGTATGGAGCTTGCAACTCAGAACTTGGATTTCAAGCTGTACATGTTGCACTAGGACTTGCTAGTCCTCTCTGTGCCATGCCCAAAGCACAAGCAGAACTGTTTTTTGAATGTTGTACAGTATATTCTTGTTCTGTTTTTGATTGTATAAACTTGCTACGAACAAAGCAGTGAAGAAAAAGCCATCTGAGTCTGGACAAAGTCTCTTCTAAACCACATGGTTTTAAACGTAGCATGGATTATGTAACCTGGATCATAAGTCTTTGCTCTATGGTAAGAACTGCTACTGTTAAATACATGCTACCTTTTCTGAATGTTATGCAGTTCTTTTTGGCATAAGAAAGGTCTTAATTTTCAAAGGGTTAAGTTATGTTATTAAATGATCTTCTCTCCTGCCTCTTAATACTAGAGTTCTCTAAGATGTTGATTTCTGTTACAAAATTATACTGTTACCTATTCTGCAGTTAGCAGCTCTAACCTGATAGCCCAGAAGTAAGAGAAAATAGATTTCTTCCGCTAGAGATTTAGATACTTGGTAAGTAGCCTAGCAATACTGGCTGGGATTTCTCACAAGTTGCTATTTCTGAACACCAAGACCACAATCTCTCATATTTCTATGAAGAAAGAAATATGGCCCTGAGGGAAAAGACAGGAATATATCTAAGGTGGATGAGAATAGTGCTTGTTATTCAGCAGTTCACTGTTTAATTTTTTAGGGTGCAAGTGTGTTTTTTGGTGTGGGTTGTTGCTGTCTTGCCAAGAAACAATTTTGTGAAGCTAATGAGTTTCTTGTCAGGTTTTATTAGTTTCCTGGTTATTGGCTATTAAATAGATTGCTGGTTGGTTGCTTCATGGTACTGGTGCTTGGGGAAAGCTTGGGCACTGGTTGGGCTGAATTTGTTACATGTTGAATACCGTCAGGCCTAGAAATCTTTCCTTTTTTTTTTAACAGAAGATTGCATTTACGAGTAGAAAGGTATCTCTGTTACTTGAGCCAAGCTAATAAACAAGCTCCCCAAGAGCTTTATTGGCTTGAATAGCACTTTAGACCCAAGAATTTTGAATTTTGGTGCAAAGTTGGGAGAAACAAATCTGCTATGTGAAACCTACATTGTTTACAGTCTACTGAGAATTTCTTGTTCTTACTTTATGCCTGTTCGATTAACTCTTGGACATGAAATATTCTCAGTCCTTGATTTTGAAGATGTAACACAGTGTCCAAAATATTTTGACTTTGGATTTGAGATTTGCTTGAGATCTCCTGGGAGATAGTGGTGAGTTAGACCATGGCAGGTGCAAAGACCACAGACCATGTTTCCTTCCTGATCATCTTAACACTTATCTGACTCCATGTCAGCTAGATCTTAAACTTCTGGGGTTTTCCTCTGGTAAAACTTGCCAGGAGTATGATATAGTCAGATATTTAGGGATCTTCTAGGGGTTGCCTGTTTCTCTTGGCTTGAGAAGACCTCTTTTTTTGTTTTCCAATGCCATTCCTGCATTGAGAAGTAGTCTTGAGTGCTTGAATTAAAAATTATGTTAAGGAAGTGTCTGAACAGGCATCAGCTGTTACTGGACTCTTCTATCGCTGCCTTATCCTGTCAGGATTTTTATGTAATTCAAGTAATTGCATTGCTTTGAATCACCAGAAAACTCTTCCAGAAGGGTCTACCCCTTGAAATTCATTTTATTGTCAACATAAAAGTGGTTTTGGAGAGTGTCTCAAAAACTGTAACTTTGATTCCTCCTTGGAAAGAATGCTGCAGAACAATTAAGAGGAGCTTTAAAATACGTTCATCTTTTTCAACTCTGTTAACTGAAATATTTCGTCTCCAAAGTGCACTTTAGAGATGCAGTGAACTGCTGAGAATGAAATACAAATACAGTTTGTCATGGCTTTACTTCCATGTTGAAACGTTACTAAACTTGCAGAGACCATTTTATTTATCAGTGAATTAAAATGATATGTTTAAATTGGAATATAACTTGCTAACGTGCATAACACCCTTCTAATTAAATAAAATTTTATAAAATTTTACTCATGTGTTGTATAGCAAAATGTTATCACGGACCTGTGCTGATGAAGAAAATCTCTTTAGCCTTTGAATTTAAAGTTCAAGAAAATTGATTTCTTTGGCATTCGGTTTTATCTGGTCTGTAGTGACTTGCCCTTATTCATCTAAGTCCTCTAAATCACAGGCTTGCTTCATTAATTCTCTCTTTCTTTTCATTCCCTGTAGCTTCCCCCCCCCCCCCCTTAATATCTTCAAAATGTGAAATTGCTGTGTCTCCCTACTTCTTCTTTCATAAGTGCTTTAGCAACAAACCAGGCATACCTATCATGTTCAGTACGTTCTTGGCTTCAAGAGAGATGTGTTTTCTGTTATACTTGTACAGGATATGGTGAAATATTGCATTGGGTAATAGCATAGCACTTGTTTACAGTGCTGCAGTTTGCTGGGTTTTTATACTAATAGGGAAGAAGAGGGAAAGAATAAAGGAAAACAAATAGTTCTGTGTAGGCTTTTTCTGAACAGACGCATGTGCTATTTTTGCTACCAGTAAGTAGTGCAAGCAGGAGATACAAATAAGCAACTTCTTGGTGAGTAGGTGTGCAGAAGTAATAGCAATAATGAACTATCACTGTAATAGGAGTTTCTGGGGAAAATTCTGGTGTAAGAATTAGTTGCTTGGTAACTCTAATTCAGTTATCGAAATCCTGACCTCCTTCCCTTCCATTTATTGTAATTACTCCCCCCCAGCCCTGTAAAAGTACAACCAATGGGATTTATAGTCTGCATGTTGCTGTGTTGTTCTTGAAGGTTTTTAAATATGTTGTGTTAGTGTAGCTGGATTTCCTAATTAGACCTAATATTACAGCTTTTTACGAAGAATCTAGAAGGCATTTTTGTAATTTTCTGATTATTTGCTGCCTGTTTTTAAAAGGAAAAACATTCACGCATGTGGCAGTTAACTCAGCTACTGTCACTTCACAGAAATTACTTTGAATTTGTGTTCTGGTTAGGGAGATGACGTCTTCATTCTCAAAGGCTTTATATCACCAGTGAACCTGCAGCAAAATGAGACCAGATGCTATAAGTTTGTGTGTTTTGCTGTTAATTGCCACTGTACCTGTCTTGGAGTGGAGTACTTTTTCACTGCTTTCCAGCTGAGCATGTTCATTCGTGCTGTTCTTAGCAGGGTCTGCTGTATGTGTTTCATTATTTCATGTGGCCACATTCTAAATTAAAATTCATCGTCCCTGGCCATGCCTGAGACAGCTCTGCTGTTTTATCCCTTGCAATAGCTTACAGCAAGCAATGATTTTTATCCCTCAGATTTTCTTGGTTTGCAGCTTTTGTCTTGCCTGTAACAGAAGCTCAATCAATCACATCTTACGAGTTAACCACTAATGAGATTTTAAAAATAATCTCTTATCTTCTGTTCCTATTTCCCTCCACCTCCAGGGGAGCTTTAAAATGCTCAGGGACGTATTTCAGTGCTAGTAACATTTTTTCATCCTTCTAGATTTACAGGTGCCCTGACCAGCATTTCAGTCAAACCACGTGTTTTATGACCAAGAGTGTCAGGTTTATGCATCAGTTCTGGTAGCTGTTAACTAAACATCAATAGGTATAATCGTCTTTTACAAAACTAGGACCTATAGCAGTGTTCTACCAGCTTTTTAATTAAAACTTCAGCTTTCCCAAGCGATGCTTAAAGCTAAGGTTATTTCGTAAGTAAGACTGTGAACAAGTCCAAATAATTTTTCTGTCCAAGCCAAGCAACATAGAAGTAGCAAGTGAGTTAGAAGGAGCAAGTAAGTTACAAAGATTTTTAGAAATAAATCACAGTGATGTTTGTAATGTGTTTTGCATAAATAATAAAGTGGTGTTCTTGTGTACTAACCTTCATTTGTCCTTAAAGTATATTAAATTTGTTTGATAAGGGTGCTTAATCTGGCTCTGGAGTCTTACTGTGAGAGTTAAATATTTTGCACATATATGCAAGAATACTGAATCCCTTGTCTTCTGCTTGTAGCAGGAGATCCTTTTGCAGTTTTTAGTTAAATCTCTTGAATTGCATATGTGTGCTATGTTTTCAAAACAGCAATGTAGCTCTATATATGGTATAGCATTTTCTAATAATGGAAATCATGGCTGTCTTTATTTCTTTAGTTAATTTCTGTGTTTCATTACTTGTATCCTTTGTGTGTCTTCAGAGATGTCTGAAATACTAGTGTCTGTTTTCAGATGCTTTCTCTAGCTTTTCTCTTCACAGTGCTATTTCAAATGCCATGGCATTAAACTTTTTTTTTAAATGAACTGAAAAGCAATGGTAGCGTGTTATTTTCAGAATGTCTTATCCAGCATATTTAATACAAAAGATATGCTTTTGCATTCTAATTAGGAATTATTGGACTGCACTACACATAACTGTATGTGACAGCATTCTGCTCTAGGAGATCCTTGTATTAAAAACTCCCTCCCAACCCCCCAAACAAAAAAATAACCTTGAGTTCCCTGTCTGTAAAATGGTTTTCAAAGGCAAGTATGCTGCAGGATATAAAGGGGGAAATAGAAAACAGGTTTAAAAAATATAAAGGATGGTTGTACAGCGATTTAAACAGACTATTTCTTTTGGTTTTCCAGTAGTATTATTGACTCCACGGAGTATAGCCAGCCTCCAGGCTTCAGTGGCAGTTCTCAGGTAAGGTAATATATGTGTCTGTACACAGGGGGATGAGAGAGTGAACATGAAAGTAAGGCAGAAATATCAGAGTAGGCACAAATCTGCAGGGTACTGGTCAACTCAACTCTTGCAAAGGCTTTTAACTGGTTATGTGGGCAAACTAAAGCCAAGACTACAGCTGAAGGAATGACTGTACATGATTGGGTCTGCACTGATGCTATCAGAGAAATCTGTTGTAATATATTTAGACATCCAACTTTATTCCCAAAGCTGACTTTTCTGTGGAAGAAGGGTTTCTTTTTTTTTTTTCGACTCTTCATCTCTTTTTCCAAGTGGGCAGCTTTTGGGAAGGAAGGTAAATCCCTGCCTCTTTGCATTGAGTTAAATAGCTTTGGGTCCAACTTGAACTTCAAAAAAAGAAACACTCATTCTCCAAATGTACACACATTTTGTAGTTTGTCCTCATTTGTGCTTTACAAATTGTTATGAATTCACATAGGTAAAAAGTTGTATATGCAGCGAAGCTGTCTGGCAGGCAGCCTCCAAACCAACTGATTACAGGGCCTACTGAATTCCAAACAGCACTGCTGTGGTTTTGAAGCTCAGTGATTCATCTGGACTGGAAATATGTCACTGATCTACAGTTCAGTTTCAAAAAGGTTAAACAGTTTTGATTTGGAGATGTGGACTGTTGGTTATGTGCCAGCTGGTGCGTTTGGTGCTCTGGTGGTGGTGGACCATCCATGGCGCACAGCAGTATCAAATTGGTAAATTTAAAGGCAGTCAAAAGGGTAAATTAACATGTAGAAATGTTTTTGGGTCTTATTTGATTTAGTAGCTCATGTAAAGAAATAAACATCTGAATTTTGGGCTGATATGTGTGCATGTAGGTTTTGGTGTTTGCAGCTGCGTAACTAACTGGTAAATAGAAAATTCAGTGGGGAGAGTGCTTGTTCGTGTTTCTGTGGTCTTGGGAGGCTTTTGCTTGAACAAAGAACTACCTCACTTCAGAGGGGAGGTAAAATGCATGTGGAGGCTTTATATTCAGGACTCTGATATGGTACAGCATGTTTGTTTTCCAGTGACACTACTTGTCTTGGTACCTTTCCATTTCAAAGACAGAATTAATAACATAGCTATGCTGCTGGTAGGCACACAGAGCAATCAATCTAGACTTTCTAGTCATTCTGTATGACAGCCTTATTTATGTGAGAATAATCTTTTGTCTTCAAATTCAGTTTTTTGTCCTCAAGAGTGCAAGATTTGTACTGTAGTATAAATTTTTGAATTTAATGTGTTTGGATAAGGAATTGAAAGAACTCTTAAACAAGTCATTCAAGGGTAGTCTATTTTCAGAAAGACTTTATCATAAAAATAGTTCTAAGAATACAAATTCAATTGTGTTTTTTTTTTCTAATTGTCAGTCATGGCAGCAAAAATCATAGATTGGGCACTACTGACTATACTTGGATGGACAGCCTTGTCAATAACTTTGTGTATTGCTCACAAACTTATTATTAGGGAAGAATTTATATTCTGCAAAGCTACAGGACAGTTTTCTTCCAGAAGCAGACCTTCCAAAGTTAAATAGTGGGCAAGTCACATAGGCTTGGGGCATTCTGCAGGTAGTATTCGGGGCAGTACCTTTCTTTGCTAGAAATAAAGAGCTTGTATGTAGTTACGAAGCTTTTCTACAGTTGTTGTTGAACTCACTAGAGCACCTGATAAAGTTCAGACATTAAAATCAGTCTTGATAACAGAGCAGTCTGAACTAATGTCCTCAACTAGGACAACCATAGTCATTGTAGCAGTTGAATAAAAATTGCTTGGGTATATTTTTTCTCTTTTCCCCTTATTTTTTTCTTACTGTTTCACAGCACTGCTTATCAAGTAGCCAGGGAGTAGGAGCCATAGAAACTGAATGTGTGTTTTGATAAAACATGAGCAGTTTAAAATGCTTAGCTGTGGAGAATATGATGACAGTGGGCTATTCCAGACTGATTCACAGCACAGCTGGGTTGCCATGTGCCAGCTTGAGACAGGGGGTATCTTTCTCTGGAGACCCAGCAGGTAGTCACACAGCAGGCAAATAGTTACCATGATTGATTCCATCTTGATGCGGATTGGGCTTGTCTGTGGATCAGACTCAAGCTTGGGTTATGCTGCTCATCATGTTTCCAGTGGCTTGTCTTGAGATGGAAGTGTCTGCAAGGGATGCTTGATGTTGTCTTGAACCCTAATCCCTACTAATGTGATGAAAAATGCTGGACACTTTGTAGGCTGGTGCACAAAATTAATAGGAAGATGCTATAGAAATGTTCTTTTAAGCATTTCTTAAAACAACGAAATTTTAGAAAATTGTGGTTTAAAGGTGTTGATGTAGGAGTCCAGTGTTCTAGTTGTATGTTGAAATTGGAATTGTTTTTTGAGATGAAGGAAGCTGCATAGGCCATAGGTGCTGTCAGTGTGCAAGTGTAAGTCACAATGTCAGTGTATAGCCAAGGGCCTCATGCAGGAAGTAGCATCTGCAGGTATCATTGCTTGGGGTTTGTTTTTTCACCTAAAATGTTAGATACTGTTTGTAAAAGTATAAACAGAATTTGAGAGGGCTGTAAACTTAGTTTATTCTTGTTAAATTACTTGATGGCTGTAGTGGGGGCAGTCCGTTCTCCTGTGTGCATTGAGGGGGAGTGTACACAGTGGATTTTGATGCGCCACTGAGTGGTGTTACAGGCCCTATATGTGGTCAGGGCTGATGTCCTTTTGAGAACCACCAATCTCCTTCATCTTTCAAAATTTCCCCATTAACTTGGAATATGCAATGTGTGATGCTTCTTAAATATAAAGTAAGGTACTCTTCAAGATTCTTGTAATAGAGGAATTTGTTTCTTTTCCTTACTAGTGATTAAAACAAGAAGTACTCTTATTTTCTGGTTTGCTTGTAGTTTCAGTCCTTTGCTTCTACCTCTCACTGCTGGAGTAGGTTGGAAAATGGCTTTACAGATGAGTTTCATGGACTTCTTTTCAATTAGCCTTTAAACTTCATGGTGTCTTCTGCTTCTATCCTTATTTGCTTAGCTTTATACAGAGTTACTGGGTTGCTTCAAAGGAATTCAGTAACTTTAAAATAAACACCTCTTTTTAATGAGCTACCTGATAGGGGTCTAGGAAGTGTTTGTCGTGCAGTCTGATTTATGAAGCTGAAAGTCTGGTATCTTTGGCCTCTGATGTCTAATTGTATAAATGCAAGATGTGACTCCCCAAGGATTGGTATGCAAGGCCAGAATCAGTAAATTTGCAAAAGTTCAAGAAACAAGAACTGTCTAAAAGCAGCTTTTCTTGTTTGTCAAGTTAAAGGGTGGAACATAGGACTGTAAGAATAACTGTTGATATGGCAAGATCTTAATTTATTGTCATTTTACACTTCTAACCCTTCACATATAATGTATAAATTACTTAGAATTTGGTAAAACCTATTGAAATGAAACCTAGGCCTGGCTTTACTTTCTGAAGTGTTCTCTCTGCTCCATTCAGACCAAAAAGCAGCCATGGTACAACAGCACACTAGCCTCACGGCGCAAGCGTCTCACAGCTCATTTTGAGGACCTAGAGCAGTGCTATTTTTCCACCAGGATGACACGTGTCTCAGGTGAGTTCCTCTTGCATGTGTTCAACTTTTGACATCAGTTACCTCTTACAGTACCCAGTCCTCAGAAAAGACTTGCTTTTGAAAGAGTGGCTTTCTCTGCTTGTATGAATGGGAATGTTGCTCTGCATATTTATGTGTTACTCAAATCATCCAGTCTTGCTTTTCTTAACCAGTCTTTGAAGTTGCTAAATTTAGAAAATTTAATCCTGTCACTGTAGAAGGACACATGTTTTGCTTTGACATCCTGTACTGTGAAGGACATAACCCACAGTAAACTGTTTCATTGATGCTCATTCTGAGGATGCAAATGTTTGAAAGCAGTGATTGGGTTATCTTTCTATTGTGGTATAAACACAGCAGTTAAAAAGTGTTGCTATTGAAATACTACAGCGCTATGAACATAAATTGATATATTCTCCGGTATTTAGCATGCAGTAGGACACTTGAAGGTTGTTCTCTATGTTGTCTAGATTCAGTCTTGGTTAACAAATGACTTTGAATATAAAAGCTAAGTGTGCAATAGCATTGTGGTCCCATGGGGCACACCTTAGATTTAAGGCTTGTTCTGTGGAATTAGAAGCTGTTTTCACAATTGTCTAGATTGCCTCATTCATAATTGAGTAACAGTGTGACAACAGCCAGAGTCATTGTTACCTAGTGGATGGATGGTTCTTAATTACATGGCAAGATTTGCTTAAGAAACAACTGGGTCAAATTAATATGTCTCTTCAGGGTGAGGAGGGTTGTTCTGTGGCCCCTTTCGGGGAGAAATGAGCTTTGGCGAAAAAAGCTTCAGGCAAAGGCTATGACAGGCAGGATATTTGCAGCATGGAGTTCCAGCCAATGTAGAGAGCAAGAGGCAGAGAGCTGCCAGCCTGCAGTTGGGTAGAAGAAACCCAGTAGGGACAAGAGGGAACTGGGCAGATGTTGCTGCAGTCAAATACCTATGCTTCTAGCCTTGCAAGCCAAGGACCAACCTTCCAGGACACACAGAACAGTGAGAGAGCTAGGGTAGAATGCCTTGATTTATTTTTTTTTTCTCTATAAATTTAGCTTGTTTTATTCACTTTAAAATAAATAAAAGTGAACCTTGGATTTTCATGTGAATCTTGTTTGGTTTGTTTTTTGTGGTTTGTTTTTTTTTTTTTTTTTTTTTTTTTAATTTTTTAATTTTTTTGGTGGTGGGGTGTTTAATTTTTTTTATTAGGAG
>JASSUY010019049.1:0-19594 GCA_032466535.1 Forpus xanthops | reverse complement strand
GGTGAGGCACTGGAATGGGTTGCCCAGGGAAGTTGTGAATGCTCCATTGCTGGTGGTGTTCAAGGCCAGGCTGGACATAGCCATGGGTGGCATGGTTTAGTGGGAGGTGTCCCTGCCCATGGCAGGGGGGTTATAACTAGATGATCTTAAGGTCCTTTCCAATCCTAACTATTCTATATGATTCTATGCCACAGGCTATAAGAAGCTATATTCCGTGTTTGTATTCAAGGAAGATGCTGAACTTTGCACTGTATGTCTATAAGTCATGGCATTGTGAGTCATTAAAATGTGTGATGTATAACATCACCACACAATGAACTAACCTCAGTTATGATATAGGAATGCAATTGAAACCACAGGTTCTTAGTGGCATGTATATACCTGTCAATACTGCAACTATTACTTTTGCAGAAGGACTCCAACGCTTCCCCTATAGCAGACAAAAATGCCTTGAGATCTCCTTTTGTGGACATCACCCCTGGTGACACAGGAGCATCGTTAAATCCTGACCTCTACTACCTTCAGCTCCTTGTGAAGTGTCCTGAGAAAATAAGCAAAACAATGTTGGGCGAGAATAGAGCTTTAAATCAGAGTA
Organism: Forpus xanthops; assembly: GCA_032466535.1. NCBI lineage: Eukaryota > Metazoa > Chordata > Aves > Psittaciformes > Psittacidae > Forpus > Forpus xanthops. The sequence goes on along the minus strand of JASSUY010019049.1, from coordinate 18,999 downwards.
CTTCATCTTTATTCCTTGGCTTACTCTCGGTGGAGTGCAGGTGAAATAGTGCTGTCTGCGTCAAAATCCTCAGTAACCCCACTTGCTTTGCCCTTGGTATTTCAGCTCTTACAAGGTTAACATGAGGAGTTACACTGCGCTATTTCCTAGATTAAAGCTGGTGACAGGCCGCTAACATGACTGACCATGGAGTTTGGACTTTTTCTTCCAGGCTGCCAGCTGGCACATGCTTTAAGTGGGTAACAAATGTCAATTGGCATGCAGCAAGAAGCTGCTTTTGAAGTTCTGTTGCGCTTCCTGGAGAACTGGGTTCCACATCCACAAAAACAGTCATTTGTCATGTTTCTCATATATTGTATGTGAAAAATTGTATTTATACTTCTTTGAAGGTGGAAGGACGCTGAAATTGCCTGAAAAAAACACACACATGCTGCACCCATCTGTGAATAAATGAAGCGCTGCAGTCTCTGGGTCGATGTGCCCAGCTTCCTCTACAGCAATTACACATCCCTACTGACACATTTAATGTTTCAATGTAGAAGCTGAATAGACATTCTGAGATGTTACAGCAGCAGACACCTTTCAAATAAAAGTAGAGAGTTTTAGTTTCAAAGCCCAAAACTACATCAGTTTTTGTGCCCTTCACTTCTAATCATGATTCCCTGATTTCATTGGTACATATTACTTGCAAATCATCAAATACAGCTTAAAACCTGGATGTGGTGTAATGTTTCCTGTTTACTCTTGTTTACAGCATTCCATAGTAATTTAATTTCTTAAGGAACTAGAGATGTACATTTTTTTTTAATTAAGAAAGACTATATAATGTCTGTCACAGTTTTGTAATGAGTTACAATGGACCAACAGTCCTAGGAGCATTGAGAGAACCCTCAAGACTTTCAAAGTGAATAGACCTATCTCATCAATATCCCTTATATGTGTTACTAAATATGACTCATGAATGTCACTTTCTGTTACACAGCTATTAAATATGACAACATAGACGTGTTTGGTTACACAGCCTGGTCACTCCTCGATGGCTTTGAATGGCAACACGCTTACAACATCAGGCGAGGATTGTTTTATGTGGATTTCAAAAGTGAAAAAAAGGAAAGGATTCCCAAGTCATCTGCACTTCATTATAAGCAAATCATACAAGAAAATGGCTTCTTCCCAAGGGAGTCTAACCCAAGCTTGCAAGCTCAGTTCTCATGTGACTTCTCCTGGGGTATCACCGAGTCTGTTCTCAAGGTAAGTGTAAAATATTGGGAAGACTGCTGGAGGCAGAGGGATCAACAGCTTTACTGTGTGAACGAGCGACTGTGCACAGCCCTTCAGGAACCTCAATGCACACTGCAGACAGGAGTTAAGCCTAGCCATAATTGCACAGGTTCAATTTTATGTACTTCACAGGCTTTGGGGTGAGCTAGGCACAGAGTGCTAGGTGCTCCTGCAGCAGAAGCCCTCTGCAGGAGCCCTCCCAAGGCTGTCCCTCCCTCACCTTCCCTCTGCTGTGTCTCCATGCGGCAGATCGGATCAGGAAATTTCAGACCAAGAAACAGACCTCAAGCGATTGTTCCTGGGTTATTTTTCAACCAGGGAAGTTTCCCAATCCAGTTGCAGCATGGCCATAGGAATGCCTACGACAGCGTGACGGAGAGGGTGGCACAGGGCAGGGACAAGGTGGTTACGCTGGTGGCAGCGGAGATACCTGCAGGCCCAAGTTCCTGTCTAAAGCTAAAGGACAAGGCAGAAACAAATTCCTGGGTTGAGCCTGGCTCTGAGTGCTGCTTACACAAGTGGGTAACAAGCGATTCTTTAGAATGATTTATACCACAAAGAAAACCAACATCAGCACATTGGAATAAAAAAAAAAAAAACAATCGTGCTACACAGAACCTTGTTAACTAGCAGGAGACAATAAAGATACAACTAAATGCTACAAGCTGTTTATGTCAGATACTTGCATGGGTAGAAGGACTACCAGTAAGACCAGGGAACAGTATGCCAGTTTCACAAGGTTGATCTTACCAGTAGTGCCAAAATAACCCCTGCCTGCCTCATATACCCCCTAGTGTTTGTTCTTACCACCCTGCTCTCCTGCCAGCTGTTTTTTGCATGAACACAGAGTGAGCTTGATGAGGGAGACACACCTGTGTGAAAATGCATCTCATGCAGGCTGGTGGCAAGGAATGGAAAAGAGAGTGCAATTGTGATGTTTTCAGAAGGTGAAGGAGCAGAACAGGTAAGACAATCACTAGCACAAAGTTGATACAGGCAAGCTGGTTATCCTCATTCCTTCTGAGCATCTGAGCAGGACCTTCTGACATCTAGCACTAACCCCATCACCAAACACAGGCAGAAATGCAGACTACAAGCACACATTTATTTAACTAAACCCTGTTGTAATGTATCATTTTTATTTGCACAGGCAGAGTTTGTGGCTTCCTCACCGCAGTTCTGTGATTCCAGCCTGTACCTCTGGAACATCACAGGAGATGGGCTCCTGCACAAAGTTAAGGGCGTGAAGCTAAAAACACGACCAGCGCAGTGCACAGATTTTGTCAGTATTAAAAAGCAACTTGACCTCCTGGAAAAACTTAAAGTCACCCATTACAGATTTGCACTTGACTGGTCGCTCATTTTACCCAATGGAGATTTGTCAGTGGTCAACAGGCAAGTTCTTAGGTATTACAGATGCGTGATTAGTGAAGTACTGAAACTCAACATTCAATCCATGGTCACCTTGTATTATCCAACTCACTCCTACCTGGGCCTACCAAGTCCATTGCTGCAGACAGGAGGATGGTTGAATCAGTCTACTGCCTATGCTTTTCAAGACTATGCAGCTCTGTGTTTTCAGGAACTTGGTGACTTGGTTAAACTCTGGATTACGATAAATGAGCCTAACCGGCTAAGTGATGTCTACAACAGGAGCAGCAATGATACATACCAGGCAGCACACAATTTATTAATAGCACATGCCATGGCCTGGAGAATATATGATGAGCAGTACCGGTCCTTTCAGTATGGCAAAGTGTCCCTCTCCCTGCATTCAGACTGGGCTGAGCCTGCCAACCCCTACTCTGAATCCCATTCAAAAGCTGCCAACAGGTTTCTTCAGTTCGAAATAGGCTGGTTTGCCCATCCCATATTTAAAACTGGGGACTATCCAGCTACTATGAGGGAATACATCAGCATTAAAAACAGAAATGGCCTCTCGTACTCTTTGCTGCCATCCTTCACAAGCAAGGAAAAGCAGCTCATCAAAGGTGCAGCTGACTTCTACGCCCTGAATCATTTTACCACCAGATTTGTGGTTCATGAACCTCAGAATGGGAGCCAATATGAATTTGATCGTGACATTCAGTTTCTGCAGGATATCACCTGCCTGAGCTCCCCTTCTCGTCTGGCAGTGGTGCCGTGGGGACTGCGCAAAGTTCTCAGGTGGATTAAAACCACCTACGGCGACATCGATATTTACATCACAGCGAATGGAATAGATGACCAGTCCTTAGACAATGATGAACTTCGAAATTATTACTTGGGAAAATATGTACAAGAGGTTTTAAAAGGTGAGTATATGATAAATTCAAGTGCCCCAGAGCCATTTCTATGGCATAGACCCAGACATTCCTTAAGCAAGCACCTAAGACTTGCCCCACACAAGAGCAAGCAGCTCTGGTTGAGATGTAGAAACTGGCCACTGGCATTCAGCCCTGTAAGGCCCGATTCCACAGTCACACTCAGGGCAGATACAACACAAAGCAATGAAATCAAGCTCCTTACGTGAAATACAGCCACAGCTGTATCCTGTTTAAATCATGTGAGAATCCATGTGGATTTGCACACAGAGCAGGGTAGTTACTCAGAATTTAGTAGAAGGTGGCACATCAGAGCAATAATTCCCAAGAGATAATTCTAATTTCTAATCTACAAAGAAAGGTGGAAGCCTCCTTAATTGCTTCCTGAACTAGAGTTGTTGGACAGGGAAGCACAAGCAAGTCCGAAGAGACCTGGAGGGACATACAGAATAAACACAGGAGATCACCAGATGTTGAACGAGCTGCTGTTGAGGGGAGAGTCAAACTCTCCTGCTCCACTGCTTGCTTTCTCCTGGGCACCTACAGAAATCCAGTTCTTCACTTTAGAGAAAAATTGGTAACAGTTGTGGAGATAGAGGACAAAATTTTCAAGGCAATGATCCTCAGCAATTGCTCACTGTGTGAAGAATGCTGCAGGGATCTCACCCCTCCCATCCCACATCCTCTAACCGAACACTAAAAGGAGCAGTGAGCCACAGGATACAGAAAGGCCTTGGTACCTGAAGCACACAGACAAAATGAGACACACAATATAGCCTTGCACTCACTATTCCCTATTGGTAAGCACTAACAACTTCCCTGATCAGGACATCGAGCCTCTAAAAGCTCTTCTTTGGCACCTGTCCCTAGACACACGTAGCTTATGTACCCTGGTTTCTCCTCCCCAGGAGCTAGCTGTGTAAAAAAATGAGGTCATACTCATAGCTAAGCATGGCTTCAGATTACTTCCTGACACCAACAAGAAACAGCATTTCTTGTTGTTTCTCCCGTGCTTAGCTCAATTAGTGTAGGACTAATGAGCATCTGCTGATTTATTTTCCATGCTAATTTCACACTGCAAACTAAAGAACAGTAGGTTATTAGAGGAAGTAAGTTATTAAAGGTTGTTTAAAGGGCTCTTCATCATAGTACTCTCATTTAATACTGTGACACTTCATAGCACTCACAAAATGATCCCCCAGCTTACAAATGTTCTTGCTTAATCTGGGTCACATCCCTGACTGTGCTCTCTGCTTATCCGTGGAGAGATGTTTACTCACCAAGGACTGCTATTTGATGCCATTTTCACCCAGCACTCAGGTGTAGCAGTCTAACATGCAGTTGTGTACTGAGTTTGGAGCAGGGTGGGAATTTTCAGAAGGCTCCTCTCATGGCACAGATGAGCAGCTGCTCCCCTTGAGTCACTGCAGGTTCTGCTGGGTTCCTTAAAGAACAGCATCTGCCTTTCCCCAGGCAAGCAAGCTCCCAGGCTCTTGCCCTGTTCAAATCCAGCTTTCACAGAGTAGGTCCAGAAAATTCCCCAGAACGGTGATGCACTGTTTCTACTTAAGACAGCTGAGAATTATTAAAAGCAGTAAATTAAGTATTTTCAGATGCCATTACACTTTTTAAATCAATAGATTAATAATTTAAATCTGAACCTACTATCGGAAAGTTTGCAGGTGACACAGTGTTTTAACATTCAGGTTTGGTTTTTTGTTCCCCTTCTCAGCATACCACATCGATAAAGTCAAGATTAAAGGCTACTATGCATTTAAGATGACTGAAGAAAAATCTAAACCCAGATTTGGATTCTTCACTTCAGATTCAAAGGGGAAGCCTTCAATAAAATCCTACAATAACCTGATAAGCAACAATGGCTTTCCTGCTGACCTGCACTTTTCAGCCTGCGACCCTTCCAGACAAGAAAAGCAGTGTAGCTTCTGCTTGTTCATCTCTCAGAAGAAGCCATTAATATTCTTTACCTGCTGCCTTTTCTCTACCCTGATTTTGCTTTTAACCATTATTTTTTTTCACAAAAGAAAAAGAAGAAAACGTTTTAAGGCAAAAACCATCTGGTGAATCTGCATCTCATTGTACAGAGGAAAAAAGCCCCCTCTTTCAGTGAGATCTGTTACTGCTTGCATTCTAGAGAAGACAATGCAGATCAGACAGCTACGGAAAAGCACCTCATGAGTCACTCCAGTCATACACACCAAGCATTTTGTTTGAAACCAGAAAGTAACTGCACACAGGAGGATGTCCTATGATGGCATTTGTTTCTGGTGAAATTTCCTTTATCCACCTACTTTACACAGAAGATAAATTTGTCTATTTAAAATAAGGGAAGAACATTTTATGACTGTCCTGTGCCTTGGAATAACAAGTCAAACAGTTTGACTTGAAAAGAGATATTAAGCTATGAGAACTGATACGCACTTTTCTATGAAACACTGGACTGAAGTGCACTGTGATGTGTGTTCATATGATAAATGTTGTTCAGCATGAAACTGCAGTTCTTCGGGTTTACAAATAAGTGTTATTAAAGCCCACAAATGTTCAGTTAACAGCAGAACCAAGAGTGAAATGTCCTGGGCCAGCTTCTACAATACCTCTAAAAGAACAAAATCAAGTTAACTCCATTATCAACCAGCATACCTGTATCTCTGACATACTGGGTGAAGTAGAGATCAATATTAACATTTTAAGCAAATGTAATTGGTTCCACAGGGGACAAGTCAAAATAATCTAGTTACTATTTTTCATCTCCAAAATGGGGTCGCCATAAAAATTTTTACTAGCAGAGACAATGAAAATAAATAATAACTACTAATCCACTCATGGGAATGATTAATGCAATTCTAAATTGGACTTTGGCAGAGAAATAAATATGTATCCTTTTGATCATCTGCCAGTGCAAGCCGTGGGTGGGCTAAAACCATGAGTTTATTGCTATGGCTGCATTAACCAAAAGCTACCAATGTAAGTGTAATGTTCTTAAAGGGTAAATGAACCTCTCTGACCTAAGACTTTTCAGGGACAAAACCCAGAAGTTTCCCTTGGTCTGGTTTTGGTCATCTCAAAATAAGGCCAACCCATTTCTCCCTGTGACCTGCATCATCAGTCAAAATTCACACTGTCCTTTTCAGACCACTTCCCGGGCAGGTACCACACACCTCTGGAGAGGGGTAGTGAAGCTGCACCAGAAATTGAAAGAGAAGCAAGAATTGGTATCAGTTGAATTCCCACTACCTTCCTCTGCCTCACAACCTTCTTTGGTAGTGGCTAGTACCATTTTCAAGACATAATGCAAACCCCAACCAATCCCCACTAGAAGCTAGTTACCTCAATCTTATGGTCCCCAGAACACATGGACACATTTTAGCTGTACCCCAGCACCTCTGAGGCGATGAGGCATGTAAACACACTGCCTTTTCCAACTCCATCTAAGCACTTAAGATAGCATCAAACACAAGGTAAATTACTACATGTAATGATAAAGTAAACAGTGATGTAAATGATAGTGTTACAGCCACTTCCTAACAGACTACTAGGGACTTTGTGGAAATGCTACTTTGAGGGCAGACAACTGAATTGACTAAACCCCAAATTGCCAATACTTGCCTCAATCTTGAGTTTCAGCTCATAAATGTGTAAGATTATTTCTCCACTATATTTCAGATGTTGGTCAACATCAAAGAAGGTTCATTAATTCAAAAGGTAAGTGCTAATAAAAGGATGAGGCACTCTCGTTCATTTCATACCATAAAATATTCTACTGGCACAGAACAGCAGAGTTGTTAGAAGACATCACCCAAAGACACTGACTAGATCAACCCGAAGCTGGGAATTATTAGAAGCATTAAGTAAGTATATTTAGATGTAATTACAATTTTTAAATCGACAGATTAGTAATTTGAAATCTGCACCTACTACCAGAAAGTTTGCAGGTGATAGTGTTTTATTAACATTTGGGTTCAGTTCTTTGTTCCCCTTCTCAGCATGCTACACTGACAGAACTCTTCAGTTCCAAGCATGCTGTGGGAGCACAGAGAATTTTGGAAGACTCCTTTAGCACTTCCATTTATCAAACTCTGCAGAATCACACAAGTGGGTGCTGTGGGAAATTGAATTTTAGATACACCTAGGTGCTTTCCTCAATAGTGAGCTTTAGCTACTTATTGCCAAGTAGGTTTCTGCACCATTCCAGCACTCTGTGTGACCCTTTTTTTCAAAATGGAATGCATCAAGTGGCAACATGTTCAACTGTAGCACAAAAATCGCACAACACTCCAATTACCTGCTGCTAAAAAAAAAATCAGTAACCAAGAAATAAACAGAGCTCTATCCCCAAGATGACCCAGATGGTGAAACTCAGCACTAAGCTCTGCCTGCACTCTGAGGTCAAGGCCCTGGTTTCCTTAGCAGAGCAATATGCTAAAGCATCATATTTTCATACTACTACTTTTATTCTTTATTTAGTTTAAATGGCCTTATAAACCTTTTTCTACTGATTCCAGTTTTGGTTTTTATCTACTTCAGATTCTGTCATCTCAAGTCTGGATTCCCCTATAAAATTGTACAGGGAAATCATTTTTGCAGGCTGAGGTTCTGATACAATACAAAAGAACCCTAGCTCCCTTCTGTGAGAACAAAGCTTTTGCTATTTCTTAAAGCTGTGATTTAAAACTACCACTTCATGATTTTACACTGTGGGTCCATACTTGTAGTTCTTGGCAGGAAAGAAAAAAAGGAAGAAAAAGAGAGGTCAAGATATGAAATACATTATATTTTATTAAACCTTTCATGGTGTTTTGAGTTTTGGATCAGATTCTTCCATCTGGCACATGGTGATACAATGTCTTGTGATGGTTTGTTTCAGGATCCAGACAACTGTAAACAAAAAGTTCAGAGTTTTTAGCTGAAGGTCTTAGCACTGTAAATGTGAAATTGAAAGTTTATAGACATGACAAGTTAATTTATCTGATAGCTTTTAATATGAGACAGATACTAATGGCTCCAAGCATTTGGTTCAGAAGGCACACATTTATTTGCAAGTCAGCCTGTCTCATCCGACACAAGCGGACCACATACAAAACCACAGGTAGCTGAAATTTATCAAACTCCTTTAGCAGTTGAAATTCTTAAGTTATCCCTAACCCCTTGTACTCATCTTCAGTAACAAAAGTACATCCACAGTGTAAATAACCCTTTCTGAACTGACCTTTGCTTACAAGGATTTATACACAAACTACACAGAAGACCTTTACACATAAATTACTCACTGAACACTGTTTTTACTGAAGGCAGTATCCAACCAGGAGGAATACGAACCTTCTCTGTAAACCCATTTGTCATGCTAGGTCAGCTGGGTTTAAATTCTCATGCTCACTGTAATGAGCATTCACAGCACAGAATACAGCTGAGTGGAGTAAGGTATTTCTTCATACAGTAGCATAATGCGAAGTTGATCACAGAATCAGACCATAGAATGGTTTGAGTTGGAAGGGACACTAAAGATCACCAAGTTTCACCTCACCCCTTGCCACAGGAAGGGACACCTTCCACTAGACCAGGTTGCTCAAAGCCCCATCCAGCCTGGTCTTGCACAGTGCCAGGAACAGGGGAGCCACAGCTTCTCTGGGCAACCTGTATCAGTGCCTCACCAACATCACAGTAAAGAACATCCCTTGATGAGAGACGGAAAGTTGCCAACAGAAGACCTAGCAAAATTTTAGTTGATAACATTGCTTATGATGCCCTTTACAAGCACAACTGCATCCATCTTGGGAACCCACTTAACCCCAGCTTTGTGAAGTATATAAACTTGTTAAGTCCCCAGATCAAGTAACCATTTCTATAGAAATGATGTACAAACTGTGTCAAAATTATACCAACCTATTAGAGTTTTACTCATCTGCCTGCTGTACTGTTCCTTTCTCAGAGACATAGATACCATCCAAGAATTTTCTGATATCCTTGTTCTTGACTGTAGTGGCTTGCTGGATCAGGGCAGCTGCAGACAAGGCAAGAGAATAAGCACAAAGCAAGAAGTCAACACCAACTCAAAGCCTTTGTTTGCTGTCCAATATTTCAACTAACGCATGAGACTGTCATCTTGAGAAAGGACTTACCAACCTGAAATCCTGTCAAGTCTAATGACAACAGGACGTATTTCACTCAGCCTGCCTCAGTGACTCAGGGCAGTGACAGTTTATTACTGCACACCCGTACAACTGAAAAGCTGAAGAGTTTTGTGCCAAAAAAGGCCATCAAGATTGACTCACAAAAACCCCAAAAGGTCTGTGGACTTGGAGCAATTATAATGAATAGAGTCCTGAGCTGTCATTTACCTCAAGGTTTAAGAAAGAAAGACATCTTGCTAAGCTGACATCTTCAGACAAAAGCAGCCACATCATTGTACCTTCCCATCCCATCTACTTTCACAAACCTGAATTGGAGACCAATTCAATGTCATTCCCTTCAAGGATCAGCTCATCTTTCTGGGCTTGAGATACTGCGCAGGAAACACCTACAGAAAGGAAAATGCATAATCCACATCATTGGTAAGGGCGTTAAGTGTACTAAAAATCAATATTTGTGTCCTGTCATAGCTCAGAGTTCTAGAGAGCAGTATGCTAGGCAATAATTAGCTTCTGTGATTTTGTTAAAGAGTCCCCCAAATTGCTTCCAGGGTTGCCCTCCCTCACAGAGTTTCAGAACTCAAAAGATCAGTGCAATTCGTGCTCTGGATTGAAATCAACTACTTGATATCCCTAATTAAATGTTATCACAACCCAGCATTAATCACTAACACTGCACACAAGCCAGAGATCCTGCTAGCATGGCCTCACCAGCCAGGTGGTGCCATCTGCCACATACTCATGGTCATAAAGACAAAACTGGAGTCACCCCATCAAGTCATTTAAAAAAAAAACCCTGCCTCTGACATGTCAAGCACCATATTTATACCAGCAACACTGCAAATACAGTAAGTAAACATTAGGACATTCAAGCACCTAACAAGAAGCTTTCATTTGTGAGGAAAATAATACAAATTTTTATAGCTTAATCTATTTGGTCAATAGATGTTAGCTTTTATGCCAGGATTTGCTAACATTTTACTGTGTTTCAAGTAAAAGCTGCCTTAGAAAAGATCAACTACAACAGCCAAATCCACCTCAATACCCCACAGTAAATCAAAGCCACTGTAATTTCACACTACTAGTGTTTCTGGACAGGTCTGATGTTTTCATCTAAAGCCACCCCAAACCACCATCAGTCACATTAAATATCCTTACCCATACCTTCACCAGAAGTGGAACTACCAAAAAAAATGGTTATGGAAAGTCTTCCCTACAGTCTTAAGGTAACCACGTTTGTGACATGCCTTGTCTCCTCCTGACAGAAGTTTAACAAGCTCCACCACAAACCTACTCCATCAGACATTTTGCTAAAATGGCAAGTATGCAAGACAAAACCAACAGGTGAGATAACAGTTTTGCATACATGCTCCCAAGCAATCTGGAAATTCAAAATACATCATCACTTCAAAGACCAAAAATATGATGTGGTGTGGAGCTAGGTTCACGTGCAATGGTTAAAACAGAAACGCATCTAAAATTAGGCACCCGCTATAAACGCTGACAGGATCTCATAAAGACAAAAGTAAACAAGGTGCTCCCTGCAACTCATGAGAATAACTAGCTCTGAACTAGTTATTAGGTACTAAACAGCTCTCATTACTAAAAAGGAATTACTAACACACTAATCAATCTGAAAGAGGGAAAGATATCACAAGATTACATACATTCAGACAGGCAAACACCGTTTCAAACACCGTAGCCAAAGAACACGGCTGTGAAACCCCAGTTATAAACAAGAACATGTATCTCCAGCTCTACCCACCTGGCCTCATGCGCACTCTGCGGATGTACTTCTCTCCCAGGAAGTTCCGGATTTCCACAAGGGAGCCGTTATCCTGTATAACTACGTTGATGGGGAAGTGAGCATACACCGACCTCATCTTGTAACGAAAGCCCTGTGGTAAGAGACATTATCAGATATTGAAACCATACATGACCAAAAGGTAACACAGACGCATCAAGCATCCAACTCCAAAGTATAACAAAAATAGTTTCCTAACAAAAGCAAGACATGGAGCCCAAGAGACATTTCTACTTTCTTCCACAGAGAACTTGTCTGAGAAGAAGTGCAAGACAACAAAAGTAAAAATCAGGAAAGCTCCACCCTGGATGCTCGGAAAAGCTCTCGCTGAAGTGAGAGGCTGTTTATTGTTGCACATAACAAAAGTGAAAGGAGTTACCTTTCAAAAGAAAACTTACCAGTGTGACACCCTTTATCATGTTCTGTACATGGCTGCAAATTGTGCGAACTGTTGCCAGCTCCTTTCTGTTACCCCACCACTTGTCCACACGCAGCTGGGTTAAAAAAAAAAAGCAGTAACAAAGCTTTCATCTGCACTTCAAAACTAAACCCAAAACATTTGTGACAAACCAAGAGTGAAAAGTTCAGATAAACTATTTCGAAACCCACCTAGCAAAAGCACATAAGGATTTTGTTTGACAAATCACTGAAGGCTCACCTAGCAGAGGCCTTATAAATTCTAACCCCCAGATACAAGAGAAATATTTCTTCTTAGTAAAATCAGACACTCTTCCTCCTTTGTGTAGTTTTTAAGACCACACAAAAATATTATGCAGTTATTTAGAAAATATCCTGATGAAATGTGACAATTTTTGAAGTTAAACATTCAGTTTTATCTAGCTAAAACTAACCCATTTATAAAACTATGCATACAATGACCAGTCCCTTTCCAAATAACTGTATGTAACTATAAAGAAAATCAAACAACTCCACTCCAACATCGCAGGACTGCAAGACTTCCATGGTGCCCAAGTGGGTCCCATGAGATGAGCCTCTTTAAGAAAACACATAAATAAGGGAAAAGTATAAGCCACACTTTGAAATTAAAACGTTTCAGTTCAACCTCCTATACGACCAAGGAACAAAGGCAAGTGTAAAACTGCTCTCCCTCTCTGGGCAGCAAAACTATCTATGCAGCACTCACCTTCTTGTGCTTCTTTCCCAGGAGAGACAGCTCTACATTGATGTGGTTGAAATCCCTCTTTAAGGTTCCTCTGGGGCCTTTGACGATGACTGTCCGGCCCTTAAGTGACACAGTGACTGGAAAGTACAGGCAGACACGTGTTACCCGACTGCGGGGCCAGCCCCACAACACGCCTTTCGACCGCACACACAGACGTACCTTGCTCGGGGATGTCAACGGTCTGGTTGCTGAGAATGGTCTTCATTCTGCAAAGAACAACCGCAAGATGCTGCACACTCTCAGGACAAGGCCCCTCCTCCGCGCTCTTGCCGCTTCTCCCTCGCACGTACCCAGTAACGCTCAACTACGGAGCGCCCGCCGCAGTCCCCCACCAGCTGTGAGCCGCCCCGGGGCCGAGCTCCGCTCCCAACACCGGCACATCCCACCCAGGCCTCACAGGAGAGGCGGCCTCAACGCTCAGCTACACGGCGGGGCCCAGCCCAGGCCCGGAACCGCCGGGGGAAGGGGACAGGGGAAGTCGCATCCCGGAGGCCTTCCCTCCAGCAGGGCTGGGGACAGGACGCGGCGGCTTGGCCCGACTTGGCTCCGGGAAGCTGCCCGCACTCAGACACGGCGGTCGGGCGCTGCCCACGGCCGATGGCCCCCGATGTTGCCCACAGCCCGCTCCTCACCTCGCAGCTGGCAGCACGGAAAGAGGAAGCGTCTGACGTCATCACGTTCTTGTAGGCGCTCCCCGGCCTCTTGACGCCATCACGTCAAGGTAGTCGTCCAAGAGGCAAGAGTAGCCGAAGCCCGATGAGCTGACCGAGGCTGGCAGGCGGCATGTTGGAGCGCCGATAGGATCGATCGGACTGGCAGCTCCGCCGGCCCCGCCATGTCTCTGCTGCCGCGGGGCCGTCGCTGCGGGGCTGTAGCCACGGCCACCCGACGGCTGCTGCTGGGGACACGGGCACGGGTGAGTCAGCGCCGCGCTGAGACCGTGTGCCGCGGGGGGCTGCTGCACGGCGGAGCGACGAGCCAGCCTCCGGGGCGGGGAGAGCAGGGCACGGGGCGCGCCGCGGCGGCACAGCATGGTGCTGATACCTCAGCTCGTCTCTTGATACGTACGGGCAGCCCGGCCGAGCCGTGACAGCGGAGCGACACCGCGGGTAGAGCCGCGGGCTGCGCTGTCACCGCACCGCTCCGGCGCTGCAGGGACGTGAGGAGGCCGGGGAGCGATTGGGCCCGGGCATACACCAAAACACTCAGGGCACACACAGAGCCACTCGGGAAACTGCGCAATGATCCCGTTTGCTTCTAACCCAGCTTCTGAGAACCGACCTGAGCTATGAGTCCATCAAAATCGGTTACTGATTCGGCAGCGCACAGATAATCATCTCGATGTCTTGGTTTTGAGCCTTGAAATCTAAAGTCAAAAGAGCGTTGTATCGAAAACCTGTATAACTTAGTTTGATGTTGACAGGATGAGGGGTGATGGTTTTAAACTGAAAGAGGGGAGAGAAGCTGGATGTGCTGAAAAAAGTCTTTACGGTGTGGCTGGTGAGACGCTGTCACAAGTTGCCCAGAGAAGTGGTGGATGCACCATCCCTGGAGATGGTCAAGGCCAGGCTGGATGAGGTGCTGGACAACAGGATCTAGTTAAAGATGTTCCTGTTCATTGCAGGGGTTGGACTAGATGAGCTTTGAGGGTCCCTTCCAACTCAAACTCTTCTCTATTTTGGAAGAGATCATGCTCAGTGTCTGTTTCACATGACTTAAAATTAAAATTATATGTTTAACTTAGTTGGGAAAATGCTGTGTACGTTACCAGTAGAAGCACAAGTCATTAGTTAGTATATATTTCCTGTACATTTATAATGTAATAAATCACAGCATTGCGTCTTTTAGGTGCCTGGGAGCCATGTGTGTAATCAGTACACAACATCAGGTTCTTTGACAGAGGAAAAAAAAGAGTTTCTGCAAAGTGGACCAGACTTGCAAGACTTTGTATCTGGAGATCTGTCAGACAAGAGTGCATGGGCCGAGTATAAAGGCAACTTAAAGCGTCAGAAAGGAGAAAGGTAACTGTGATTTCAATCAAGTGTAGTTGCTTCCATGCATTGTCTTGCATGTCTACTGTTAGCTGCAAAATGCGTACAACGTCATGTTCTTAAGTGTTGTCATAGTGGCTTGCAAATGTCATGGTTTTTTAAGAAAGAACACACATGTTATTAACTACAAATGCATAACAAAACATAAAGACATGGTGGTATTTTCTCATTTGAGTGCCTGTGCCATGGCCTGTATTAAATTACAATATAAATACAGTAGGTGTGTGTACCCTGCTTGGTGTTGAAAAAATATTATTGATGCAGTAAAACAAAGAATGAAGACTAAATCTAAAAATCGTAGAATCACAGAATGGTTTGTGTTGAAAGGAACCTTAAAGATCACCTAGTTCCAACCCCCTTGCTATGGGAAGGGTCACCTTCCACTAGACCAGGTAGACTTTGACAGCTGCATTAATTATGGCAGTCTCCAGTGTGGCACTGTTAAATCCCACCAGTAGAGGTAACAGTTTTAAACCTTCCAATGACAACAAGCTCCTACTCTTAAAATGTTGGGATGATGATCAATATGGAAGAGAGAAAGCTGTTACAACCATGAATGATATTAATATTGGGGCTTGAGGTGCGTCTGTTTAAGGAACCTTTCCTAGTTGGGATCTGTAACAAATTAATCTTTATGTTTCCTTGATGTTATTCAGGCTGCGACTCCCTCCATGGCTGAAAACAGAGATTCCCATGGGAAAGAACTACAATAAACTAAAGAATACCTTGAGAAGTTTAAACCTCCATACGGTAAATCTAGTGCCACTCAAGTTTTCCTGTAGAAATAAGGCATTTTTTACAGATACAAAAGTATTTCCATGTGGAGGACTGGTAGAAATGGTGTTTTGCATGATCTTCAAGAGTGAAGCCAAGCCCAATGCTGATCCTTTTTGCTGGCTGTGAATTTTACCCATTAAGGATGAAGACATAGAGTATTTAGTGTTTTTTTCTGCTATGGTTTTAAATAATACTGTTTACTATTTGCATCACCAGAGGGATCACATGATACTATGTGTGTCTGTTTTTAGTGGAAACACAATTTCAGAGTTACAGACATGCTTTGTATGAAAAGAAATTCTAGAAATTTATTTCGTTGAATGTACCTGCTAGATGCTAAAAAAATGGTGGGTATAAAATGCATGGAGAGCTTTTTTCCCTCTTTTTTTCAATGTTAATGACAATCTGTGATGATTAATAAGGCAGATATGCAGTGGAGGAGTTTTTGGGGTTGTGAAGCAGAGGAAAGGAATGATAACGGATGTCACAAAACTCTTCCCATCTCTTTTACTGACTTCTTAAAGAGCAACATGTAACTCTGTTAATCTTCACATTTATCACAGAAGGAATTATGTTTTCTTTGTAAGCTGCTATTGAAATTGGTTGATAATATAATTTTCAATAATAATATGGAAAAAAGGTACTTTACTCTCTTTTACCTTTAGGTATGTGAAGAAGCACGTTGTCCCAACATTGGAGAGTGCTGGGGAGGTGGTGAATATGCTACAGCTACAGCTACTATTATGGTAAGTCATTAACCATTTCTTAAGTATTCTATTAATGTTTGGGCTGTTGTAGCATACTGTTGGATCTCTAGTGTCGTGGAGAGGGGCTGTAACAAAGAAATCTGGAGTAAAGCACTGACCTAATTGTTTTGCTTAGTACTGGTTTCTGTTCCTCAGCTGAGTAGTAGTGATGTGTACAATATAAAGGTAGGAACATCTTTCCCATTTCAGCTGATGGGTGACACATGCACTAGAGGTTGCAGATTTTGTTCAGTGAAGACAGCAAAAAATCCACCTCCCCTGGATCCAGAGGAGCCTTACAATACAGCAAAGGCCATAGCTGAGTGGGGCTTGGACTACGTTGTCTTGACATCTGTGGACAGGGACGGTTAGTATCTTGTCTCTCATCTCTTCAGTCTAAGCTCTGATATGCGTTACATGGTGTAAACACAGACCTCCTTAAACATTTATCATTCAGCACTATTGTTATGCATTACTTTTGTGAAGGAGTCAACAGTGCTGAAACTTTGGAAAGTTTCTACATATTTTTAGCATTTCTTTATGTCTGGTAAAATATAACAGAACTTATATTGTTATTAAACATCAAGAATATTTAGAATACACAAAGTATATTTTTTTCCAAAATAGATGCCTATACACCATGTTCTGTTACTTGATAAGCAAAAAAAAAACCCCACCCCATTCATATACGATACCATTCCAGAACTTCTTTCCAAAAACTAAACCCAGAATACATTACACATAACAAATCTGACTGTTGTCTTTTTGTAACATTGTAGTAGCCATATAAGAAGGCAGAACCATTGTAAAGACTGTTCAGGGTGGTGGTAAGTCTAGCACCTTCTAAGTGGCTTACAATAGAAGAACAATAATATATATATATTTATTTTTTTTTAGAACTGTTCTCAGACCAAAACCATAAATACATAAAGCCATTCTGTGCTCAGTGAAACCTAAAGACAGGTTCATTGGGAGTAAACATTTAAAGGCTGCCCTAGATGACCAGTTAAACTTTGTGCAGAGCAAGGCTTTGTAGAGTATCCATTGTAAGCCTTTGGCAGAATAGGTGAGAGAAGGCTGGGGTTTGAATTCTTCATTATTCTGCATTTAAATGTGAATCTGTAGGGTCTTGGTGGCTTTGCTAATAAGTAAACACATTTTGTGAACAGAAAGGTTAATTGAATAATTGAAATGCTTCTAGATATGCCTGACGGTGGAGCAGAACACTTTGCAAAGACAGTCTCTCATCTGAAAGAAAGGTATATCATTGATCTCTTACTGTTCTTATTAAAACTTTAGAATGTGGTACTGCATATAGGCCAAAACTGCCTTTAGCTGGATTATTCCAGGGGCCATGCAAATACAGAAGTCTGCCTTTAGTTTGCCTGTGACTCTTTTTGTGTTCAGTGATTGGGTTCTTTTTGTTTTTGGTTTGGTTTTAGTTTGGTTTTTTTTTCCTGTTTTTCTTTTCTTACATAATGCCTACAGAGTATTTCGGATTTAGGTACAGTTCCAATTTAGCCAAGGCTAATTTAAAGCTAAGCACTGGATTATTTGAAGAGGCAGCTGGTTTACCAGGAAATGAGCACATACTTCTGGAGTATGCTCACTCTTGAAGCTTGGGGCTCAGAGTGGATTTAGAGAACAGCGGCACACGTGACAGAAGTCAGGTTTTTCTGCCAGCCGTGGTCAGTGCTTTGTATTTTCCCACAGTCGCTGTTTCTGTGACTGTACCTCCCTGCTCTCCCTGCTGTTCACCCTTCACTCTCCATCCATGGGTGCCCTGTACCCCAGTTCATAGCACACTTGTCTACCAGCAGATTTAATTCATATCAGCTCATTTCAGTCCTTTTCCAGTATATCTTGGGAGTCAGAAGGTTTCAGCAGTCTTCCCACCTGCCCTTTTGAGCTGAAATCTGGCTCCTGGACACAGATGAGACGCCAGTGCAATAATGCAGTGTCTTATCCCCGTAGGCAGGATTATAGCTTTTCTGTATTTTGGAGCTCTGATATTTAAGCTCAAATTAACCCACAACAAAGGCCCATGAAAAAACACGTATAATTAGTGAATGTGCTCATTTAAGAGACTTGGAATCACTTTTATGTTTATTGTTTGGCTTACTTTCTATTTCAGCTGACACAGTAAAATCAGGAATTAAGCACATGATGTTTTGTTTGAATTGTAGTGCAAGTATTTGCAGGAATCTTTTGGTTTAGAATTGTATCCTGAATTAACTTCCCTTACTACCTTTGCTGATCAGAACATTAACATTCGGGTTTTTGCTGTGTTTTGTGATGACAGCGATGCAGACCCCCCAGATGTGTGCTCTCTTTGCCTCTGCTTTCCAGGAATTCAAAGATCCTGGTAGAATGCCTCACTCCTGACTTTCGGGGGGACCTTCAGGCTGTGGAGAAAGTAGCTTTGTCGGGGCTGGACGTGTACGCACACAACGTGGAGACGGTGCCGGCATTACAGAGGTGAGCAGCAGCAGTGTCTAGAAGACGCGGTGCTTCGTGGCAGACCCGTCTGTGAAGGGGGCAGCCGGGCCATGTATCCACAGCGGCGTTAAGGCCGCATTGAGCCGTGGCTGCCGTTCCCGGCCGAGGCGGGACGTGACGGGACGGGACAGTACAGGCCGCAGCCCGGGCCCTGAGGCGCGGGGCGAAATGGCGCGGGGGGCGCCGCCGGCCGGGCACGCTCCCAGCCTGCC
>JASSUY010019048.1:0-21471 GCA_032466535.1 Forpus xanthops | reverse complement strand
GGGACTGGGGAAGAAAGAGGGGGGGGGGGTGCACAGAACTGTTTTAGGGGCCTCAAACCACGACAGTATGAAAGAAGAAGAGCAGGTGCCTGGTTCAGGCAGGAGAAACCTGATGTTAAATATCTGTAATCTCACTGAACACTTTGTGCCAGACCCTGCCATGTACCAATTAGTAACATTTAATTGATCATATCTAGTACTGGTAATTGACAGGTAATATGCTTTTGATCTCTTTATTTCAGTGGAGTAACAGAAAGTTCTTGTGATTGATTTGTGAGTTTAGCCCTATTCATGCCCTATTATAAGACTGCCTTGTTGCAGAATTTGAATTTGCAGTGTTTTACCTGCATCTTAACACATCTAAGCTGGACAATGATGCTTAGATTTTGACTGGAAGTGAGTACATGTGATGCTGGCTGCTTTGCTCTTTCTGTGATTAGGCCTGTATATAAAGAATTGGTGCTCCATAACTACAGAGCCTACTGAGGTCTACAGAGCCACAGAGAGAATAACAATCAATAGGTATTTATGGTCTTAATGAAAAAAAAGTGTATGTGTTGCACAGTATGTACACATTAGTTATAGTAAAGTATGGGAGAAAAGTTTTACTGAATTGGTGGTACGTTTGTTGGAGGAACAATGAATGAGCTATGGAAGCCAACTCAAGCTAGAGGACATAAACTGCTTCAGATATGTCTTCTGCACTTACTGTCTATTTTGCAAATATTTTATCTTGTCTTCAAAGAAAGAAAATATGGCATTCACCTTCCTTATGCACATAGGTCATCCGTAACTTCTTGTCATACCTGCCAGCCCTGTGTTTTCAATACTGACACTGATAATGACACTAGACACCAGTGTTAGACAACTGAATCAACTTGGCTTGCTTTTTCCCTACACCTCATTAATCTGATCGGGTAACCTTGACCTTGGCTGCATCAGCTGTTCCCAGAGTCCTGGCCTCTCCATCATGCATCTTCAGCAGATGGTGGAGACTGCGTGGTGCCTGTCTGGGTGCATAGGGGATGAGGGGTGTAGGTGGGGACACCCCCAACTTTATGAGAATGGGGATAGGGACATGTGGGCCTGGGAACTGGGACGTGTGCCTGTTTGTGGGGACTGGGCATGGCCTAGACTGTGTCTAGACATGATCTAACCAAAAGTACTAGGTTTTTGGCTAGTGGAAGTTTGAAATCTGCCCAGGTGGATCAGGAGGTATGCTGAATCAATAGGCCCCATCCAGCTGCCTCAGTATAAATTAATAAATGGAAAATTCTTGAGTATGGTAGTTTTCACAGCTCTGCTGGTGATCTGGCAGCACTGCCACTGTTGGAGGTAGGTAGCTTTGAACTGGATTTATGGACATTAAATGAACTCTTATTTTTGTCATATGATAATTGCTGAATTTGGTAAAAAAACTATTGTTCTGATAATTTAAAAGAAAAAAATTGTGATTTATACACCAGCACGTTCATACATAGAATCATAGAATGGTTTGGGTTGGAAAGGACCTTAAGATTATCTAGTTCCAACCCCCCTGCCATGCACATATGAGAACTTTTCTAGTCTTAAGCACATTTTTCAAAACAAAAATAATCTGCTCATCCTCATACTCCCCAGCCCACCAGTCCCAGCTTACAATCAAGTTTCAGATGATACACCTCTTTTTTTTTTATGAATAAATGTTGTGGCTGGTGAGGAAACAACTGTCTTTTGTTTCAGTGGTTTAGCAAACCACTGAAATAAACCTTGTCATTCAAAAATGACCCGAAGCCTTATGATGGAACGATGCACACTTCATACTAGAGAAATTTCAGTTTTCCTTTTGGGAAATGTGAGAGGAATTTGAGCTAAAGAGAAAGAACACAGAAAACAAGATAGGCTAGAAAAGAGAGAAAGAGACAGAGAAGATTTGTTCACCAATGTGCAGTGGGCGAGATGATTTATAATATAAAGGGAGAAACCTAATCCAGAAGTCTGTTTCCGACCCTCAAATGAGTTCTCCGCTATTATTACCTCCCAGCTGCGTGTCCTCATTGGTAGCCTTTAATCACACTCCCCCTTATCTACCCTCTTTTTCGCCTGATGACTCTTGCATACCTGACCACACAGCAACCTGACATGGCTGGCACAGATCACCTCGCATGAGTGACCTGCAATCCTGAAGTTCAGACGTGTCTTGTGAAAGATGAGGGTTTGAACCTTTTCTGATCAAAGCACTGCACGTCGCTCTGCAGAAGGTGGAAGATGTGATCACCAAGTACTTAGTCCTTCTGGTGAAAAGTAAGTAGCTTGGATCCAAAAAAGATCTAGGTACTAGAAACTTGGAAGCAAGATCCTAGTCCAGAGGTTTTCAGGAGCAGTCACTTCTCTCCTCTGATGTTCCAGCATAACTGGGTGGTCTGACTCATTTCCCAGAGAACACTGAACCTCAAGTGAACTGAATGTGTAAGATAGGCAGCTAAGGTGCATTCTGAATTATACCCAAGACTAACAGAAGCCTTTAGAGAAAACTCTTTTCAAAATGTTGTCTTTAATGGGGTTCATGCAGGCCAGAATTAATAGATTTACATGTGTCTTCCCAGTTTCACCTAATCTGAGAAACTCCTCATATTTCAGCTTCAGTTACGTCCTGACCTTGCAATGCCACATTGAACATATTTTGCAACCCAGTGCAGAGATTTAAACTAATTAAAGGCCAATCTATCTCTCTTTTATCTGTTTTCTTTTTTTGTTATTAGGTTATCATTTTGCACAAGCTGTGCACTAAGGTTTTGTCAGGCTTCAGACTGAGCCTTTTACCTTGAGCTTCAAGTATCTAAACATAGCACTGCTAATTGCATTCGGTCCTGGCAGCCCATGCAGGAGTGGCTGCAGTCATGAAAATTAGCCAATGATCTGGGTCTAAAAACTCTGTGCTACACAACTTTAGGCAAGGAATAAAGCAAAGGACCTCTTTGAGGTAAGGAGAGAGAAAGTAGCACTTTCTTACTCCACAGAGATGCTCTGAGGATGAGCATGCACACATTTCTGTCAGCAGGGCTGTGAGCATCACTCTTGACACTCAGGAGGGCTGAGGTGGAGGAGAGAGGGTGAATTTATAACCTTATATCCACACGGAGATCAGCTGCAGCCCTGAGGAACTAACCCTATGGTGTGCAACCTTCAAAGCCAGATTTTTCCCTCTCACATTATTCAAAGTGCAGTTAATTTAAGTAAACTCATATTTTCTACACTGCTAACATGTATAATTTCACTAGTTGCTTCTTGTAAAATTTTAGGCCAGAGGCAGCTTTGTGAGACTATTTGTAGTAAAGTAAATGTAGTAAACTGTTTTGTTAACATGTAACAATTAATTATGAACTTTTAAATTATTCTTTTTACCATCTTAAATGCTATAATAGCAATAACTGTAATAACTGGCAGTTTCTGCTCTTAATTATTATACTCTGATATTGCTGGTGCGAGAAAAACAATCTAACAAACACAACCCAGACACCAAAATGTTTTACCCAGCATCTTATCCATTTGTTTGCTAAGACTGAGTGTGTTTCTCTCCCTTTACTGCATTCTTTTGCAACGTACAAGTCAGCACAAGGTGGTGCTAAATAGCACACCATTAATCTTGTATAGGGCCCTGAAGGGATCTGTTGGAAAAGGTGGTTAAAAGATTTGTTTTTTCTAGATGCCCATTCAAATATAATTTGTATTCATTAATTTAATTGTCTATCATGACTGGCAGTTTGCCCAGTAAAGCCTGTCCACTGTGGCTTTCAAAGATGTTTCCTCTAAGAAGTGTGGATTAATACAATAACTTAATGTCAGGCTTTCCTTACAGAAAGGTGTAGTCATTATCTACTTATCTGTGAGTGGATGGAAGTATTTTTCACCTCTGTTCCACATCTCCTTAGAGTTTGTGAATTGGTTCTGAGAAAATCTGCACTGTGTGTGCTGTGGGTTTAGATTACAGGCTTCTGTGGTTCGTTTGGACAAATTACGATGAGGAGAAGTTGAAAATGCAAAATGGATGAAGGCTAATCTTAGATGATGAGACTTGAATGCCTGACCAGGCAGCTTCAGGGGCAGCAGGTGCTTCTTCACCCAAGAGATGCTCTCTTCACCTGCCAGCAAAACTATTCATTGGCTATTTCACTTTTTTGCCATCAAATCACCTCCCTGTGAAAATGCTCCTGAGGTGCAAACTGGAGGGAATGCACAGGAATACACATCTTAAATATTTTTTTTTTTTTTTTTTTTAGGGGAAAGCAAAATTGGTGTTGCAAAAACCCTCCACAAAACAGTCAATCAGCTGCAGTCAACCAGGCAGAGTACTGTACTTGCTGACTCTGCATGTTCAAATTTCACCCCACAGATAATTGGCAGCACTTTGTTATTGTATCTGCACCTCAGAGACTGTTTTTTGCATATTTTGACATTTAAAAGCATGTTTTATGGATAGAAAAGGTCTCTAGAAATGCCTGGAGCATGATTTGCTTTTGCAAAGCAGTGAAGGGTTGAAATGAGTCCTATTCTTTTCCCATCATGTAAATCTCAGCCTCAGAAAGAGCTTCCTAGGGATCCTAGGAGGGCAGTTACTATTCTACATAGGCAGCTGAGCTATCTCTTTACTCTTGCTATGTTCACGATTTGATGGGCCCTTCTGCTTAACACAGTAGTGATATATAGCACCCAGTTCAATGTGGTGTGAAAACTTGTCTTTCAAGGAATGATTTGAGATGCCTGATTGTGTATTGTATGTTACATTGACTTGGCATTAGGGTAAGAGTGGACATGAGGTAGCGCTTCTTTACCAAGAGGGTGGTCAAACACTGGAACATGCTTCTTGAGGAGGTTTTTGATAGCCCAAGCCTGTCAGTGTTGAATAGGCATTTACACAATGCCCTTAATAATATGCTTTAGCTTTTCTTCAGTCCTGAAGTGGTCATGCAGTTGGACAAGATGATCATTATAGATCCCTTCTAACTGAAATACTCCGTTCCATTTCATATACTGAATAGCAGTTTTCTATCATAAATCATTTTGACAGGAGTTGAATTAAGGAGTGACAGAAGATTGGCTCTATTCTCTTTTACATAGACATTCATTAGTTAGTATATATATTAATATATGCTAATATTGACAGAATTGCAGGGTTTGAGATCCAAGCTGGGTATCTCTGTGAACTAATCTTCTGTCAGTGACACCAGATCTCTGAATTGTAACTGCAATTGTAGTAACCCATTTTCAGTTGGAAGCAAAGTGCAAATCAAAACTTGTTCTTTTTGCACTTCATTGGTACTCAATTTTGTTAAGAAACATTTATCTGATTAAGAGTTGGTGCTTTAACTACTGACTCTTTACCAGGCTTATTGATGATGCTGCTGTTGTACATATAGATGTTTTGGAAATAACTATTCATAGACATTTTCATCAGGAGATGGGTCTGGACAACTCATCAGAATCTGAAACATGCAAATTTATGGTGAAGTTTTTACTTTAGGTGATTGTAGTATGAACTATTAAACAAAATTTGGCAAGCATCAAGAGCTTAGGCATATTTATATAGTGGAAACATTGAATTGGTTTTGGATAAGTATCTGGACTTCAGAATATGGTTCAACAACTGTCTGTCTGGAGTGAACAAGACATTCTTTCTCTGGATAGGTTATTCCACAAGTTTTTACTGGATAGATGGACCAGCAGTCTGTTTTGATATGGCAACACCTTTCTTTTTATTTTTTAAGCATCAAGTGCAGAACAGACCTGGAAACAAAAACTGGCATTTCCAAGGGTAAGCTCTAATCCTCTCCATCTCTGTTCTCAGTTTCAGCCAGTAGTATGAATGTCATCACACACAGTCAAGAGTGTTAACCACCAAAGGAAGTGATTAAAAAAGTGTTTTATTGCTTTTAATGTGAAGGGCATGAATTCATATACTAGTAGTCTTCCTTTTTCTTATGATCCATCCAGTTTTTTGTACGTGGGTCTGCAGCTTTGCAAACCATGGGGTGATGAGTTTTATTTGTCCTCTGTTCCTGAGCTCAGTTTGTCTATTGCTCATTTTGACCTTTGGCTGTCAATTGCTTTCCTTTTTTTTTGAACCTTAGTCTCAGGTAGGCAAGAAGACTTAGTTCAAGTGCATTCAGTCCAAAATACTTAACTTGGTGGAGACAGGTATGTTTGTATTTAGGAAGGCATGAGGGAACACATGAGAAAGCAGCACAGTTTCTTGGTTAGGGGGCATGTTCCTAGAAGCTTCTTCATAGGGTAGTTTGGCAGGGTTACTGAACTGGAACTGAAAGCAATTAAAGAACAACCAAACAAAGCCTCACTGCATTAACAGCTTTTATAGATAATGATTTCCCAGTTATCAGGAGAGACTCAACAGAGAAAAAGCAGGCAATGAGGTAGAAATCAAAGTATTTGCTGAGCTTACTGTCAATACTAATTGCAATGCTACTTGCTTGTGCTAGTGGGAGAGAGAAATTTGCAGTGCTGAATACCACAGCAGGGTGGAAAGCTTCAAGAGTGCTTTGTATGGATTGAGAATGAGTTTACTTTGTTCCTGAACCTGATTCTTCAAAATAACTAGTGAGAGGTTTTGCTTAATGTTATAACTATTTGCATTTGTTATAACCCAGTTGTTAGCTTCTTTCCACTGCTTTATTTCTTGTAAATCTAGGTCTCCATACAAAGGTGTGAGGTTTTGGCATCTACCTTGCACCAAGTGACTGGAGTACTGAAACAGGAGATGTTTTCCTTATTTTGTAATAACGCTGTCTTCGATGAATGCTATAAATCACTCGGTCATTATGCTCTTTTTCCTTTGGCCTTCTGGTGTTGTCCCTCCTGCAGTCTGGAATGCTGCTATGAAGCACAGCTTGTTCCTGGGAAAGTCTTGTTGGCATTTGCAGCTTGAGATCCTCTGGAGGATATAGCCTATGCATGTACAGAGAGGCCTAATGCTTCCCTTGCTGGAAAGCTGTCTGTACTCTCTGCAGTTGTAGTAGCTTAAGTTACCAGTGACTGCATCTTTCAGGCGTCCAGCCTCTTATTCCCCTAGGAAATAAAACCAGCATTTTGATTGTTTGCTTAATGAAAGTATTCTCTTACCTATTGCCTGGTCATTCCGATTTTTCAAAAAAAAGGAAGAGAAAAAAGCGTATTTTGGAAACCAGGGATCTCAATGTTATAGAAACATTGTTTTCCATCCAACAGCATGATGCTGAGCAATTTAAAAAATAAGGAAAGCTCCCTAAAGTAGTATTGACCTTCAAGCTGTGATACAATAAGAACAGAATGAGTATTAAACATAAATCCAGTCCACAAGGTTTAATTCAGATCCTATTTTCAACAGCTCTCCCTATTAGAGGTGCTTACAGCTGAGCCTTGAGTTCAGTCTGGGACAAGGTGGGTCGTTTGCGCATCTTAGTTGTCCACAACTGCTGGTTTGCAAATGGGATTTGGTTTGAGCCCATTTCTTTAACATGGCCACGGCCCTTTTTGTGTGATTGTATATTCTGGCAGACTGCTGCTCTGCAGTGTGCTTTTGTGTCCAATGGATCTTGAGAAACTCTTCTGAGCAGCTGCACAGCCCAGTTCTGTCCATGCTGAGCAGGGCTAGAGAGATTTCTCTGCTGACTGCTTCCTCCTGAAGAAGATCAGGGGAGAAATGGGCTGAGCTCTTGCAGATGGAGTTTATAACAACTGGTGTAGCTCTGTGTTCTGAACCCCTCACTGGAGTCTCCAGGGTCAGCTGACACAGAAAACTTTGGAAGCATGATGTCTTCAGGAGCCACAGGGAAAAAATGGCATGGTGCAGTGATAAGTTACAGTATGTAATGTACATGCAGTGGTCCTCTGGAAAATACTTGAGAATACTAGAGGTAATAGAAGGAACTCTATTCATCTGTGAGCAAAGATTTGCTCATTCAGTTCAGTATCCAGTCCTAGCAGAACCAGCATCTGAGAAAGGTATCTAAGGACAGACAGATAGCTAAGGGCAAAACCTGCATTTCAGAAGGTTCTTCCTTCTCCTGGATGTTTCATTAGTGAGCTAAGGTAAGAATAATATATATCTTTAACGTTTACCTTTTCAAAAAGTTCTTTGAATGTTCAAATGTTCTCATTATCTATATGGATGTCTAATTCTACTTTTATACTGGCCAATGCTTGAATGCATCTCATAGCAATAGCCCATATAGCTTACTATGTCATGTAAAAGGCACATCTAAAATGTACTGCTTTTCATTTCATTACTTGTGCCTTTATTTCTTGTATAGTGTAGTTCTCTGCCTGAGACTTCTTTCGAAACTTACATCTTAGAAGGAGTCCATCTTCACACAAAGGTGCTGATTATATTTCTACAACCATGAATTCTGAGAGCATTAACCTTGCACAAGAAATGGCACGTGCTCTACAAAAATGTGCAATATGGATTTCTATTACAACTACAGGGTGAAGAAAGAAAATATGAGGAGCTGCAACAGGTCCCTTTCATGCATGCTCCGTTAACTTTGGAAGACCTTTTATTTTGTTTCCATTCTATTTGCTTTTATGTTTGCTTATCTGAAAAAAATCAGGCTAACAGAAGGTGTTTTTATTTTTAATGCAGACAAAGCTGTTACAGGCTTTGAGCCTGTCAGAGTTTCTGAAAATAGTTGGGAAGCTGACACTCCTTACAGTAACTATTGGGCATTGCCCATGTGCTTAGGTACTTCATGCTATTGCTCCTGCCTCTGTCCTCTTCAACAACCAAGTGTGTGTGTATGTGTAAACAGAACCAGGAAAACTCACAAGTACTGTCACAAAGGGTGTCTATTTCTCGTGAGAGGAGTGCCTTTTCTCTGGTATCTAATACAAAATGCTTTTCATTTTTTAAATATTACATTCTTCTAATTCCTCAGGAGTTCCTTGAAAACATCCTTCTTCTGCCTGGTAGGAGCCATCTTTGTGGGAGCTTTAGTAGTTTGTTTGCAAAGTGGCTGGCACACACATAGGAGCCTGCTTAAGTTTTCTGAACTCAACAGAAAGTTTATTCCTTGACTGTAGCAGATGCTGGAAGTGATTTGTATAGTCTCATGGGCTTTTCAGAATGGAAGAAAATCCATGAATAGGTTTTTCAACAGCTTGTTGAAATGTTATACTAATTTAATCAGTAGCACAGTGCTATCAGAAAGTGAAAATTTCCCTGAGGTAAGAACACAAAATGGGTCACAAATCTAACACAGTAGAATGAAATAATATGGTACAGATACGGTTTCTAGGAGAGTAAATGCTATGGAAAATTGGGAAAGTTCCTCTGAAATTTTATGTGCTATTTTGAACTTGTGTAGTTTATTAATTCTAGAGTCAATATTCTTCAGTGTAACTGTTCTGATTTAGACCAGCTGAAGATGTAGTCCACCATATGTTGTTAGGGAAAACCAGGAATGCATTTGAGGGAATCTGGCAAAACTTTTCAAGTTATTCTTGTTGCAAATGTGAATGAATGTCCGTGCCTGAAGAAAGGGAGCAAGCTACCGTCATGATGGCACATATAAATTTAATGTGCCACTGCATACAACCTCAAAAATATTGTGAGGGATTTCAGTTGAAACTACAGGTTCAGATTGGCAGATTTTGTCTCCTTACAGTTTCTCTGAATTGTTTTGAACTGTATTCTACCTGTACAAGAGCAATTACTTGAAGGATATGATCATGCTGGAACACTGTGGAACAAGGAACCAAAATGCACACTGATACTGTCAAAACTCAGAAGTCTTCTGTAGCAGCTAAATGAGTGTGAAATGAGTTTACTGAATTTAAGCTAAAGCTCTTGTGGGGTTTACTGCTGAGAGGGTTTGAAGGGCAGATTGGAAATATGATGCATTTCCGCCTTCTGCTTCACGAATGGAACCCATTATGATTTTGTATGCAACCATAATGGAAACCATATGATTTCAAATCATTCTAATACTTACATTTTGTTTTCATGAAGTATATAATCTATCATTTCTATAGTATTACACCACTATATAAGGGTAATAACACTTGCTCCAATATTATGAAAATGCAAACAAGGTCCCTGTATGTAGTGGGTTATTTATTTTCCATTCTCCAAGTGTCTTTTTCTTTGCTTTAGGAGCACTGCTTCTAAAATTTTCTTGTAGTACACATCCTTCTCTTCTCATCACAATATACTCCCAGATTCTTTGCCTTGCAGGTATATACTCTTCACTGCTGAATGCCACTATTTCATCTTTGCTATTCAGTGAGCTACCACACCAGGTGAATAGATGGAGGAGCTGCAAGTAAAGGGATCATTTTGTGCTATAAACTGCTTATAGGCTTGCAATAAATGTTGATTCAGGGCCAAAGAATACCCTGTCTATGCACTACATAAACCTCCCATTTTTTAGTGTGCTGTGACAAACTTGATACTGCAATATAAAAATCCTACAGCCATAAAAATATCTTGAATGGGTCACAGGGACACAATGGGTCAGAGTCAAAGGCATTTCCTTCACAAAAGCAGAGAAAAAAGTAAAAATTACAACATTTATAAATTTTATTTAAGTGAATGAATGAGTTGGCCAAGAACATGTTTCACGTCCATATCAAAACTTTTAAGAGGAACTAAATGGCTTTATTTTTAAATCCTTGTTTCTGTGTTTAAAATAATATTTCCTGCTAGCAGTGCAAGGACTCTTTAAATAATTTAACTCCACTGTATGAAATGAAATGCAGTTTATGCTTTATTTTTCTGGCTATCTCCTATAATCATCCTTGGCTAAATTCTGTAGAGCCAAAGGCAGTGGATACTGGCATGAGGCCATGGAAACTTAGCTAATATAGCAAACCAGAGATGCAAGTGTTATAATATGTCCTGGAGATCTTGGAGAAATAGGAAAGTACCTGAGAGAAAAGCTGCAATATCCTCTATAATAACTTGATAAGCCAAATATGAAATTAATGTGTGGATTGGCTTGACTAATAACAGGAAAAGGGTCTATGTGTGGTCAGTCACACACAGAACTGTGATTATGCCTGTGTAAATGAAGGTATTTTCAAGGAGAGCTGGTGAGTTCAAACTGATTTTGCAGGTCCTCCTTGCACAGCTTGACTGATCAGCCATGAAAAAGGCAGGGAAAGACCTATATTTTCCCTTCCCTCACATCTTTTCTTAGAGGCTCAAAACCAATCAATAATAGAGGAAACTCGTAATTATTGTCTTTCCCTGGTATTTTCAAGAGTGTCGCTACCATTAGACTTTAGCTCGTCAAAACTGCTATCGGTTATTTTCTTCTACCACAGGCAGAAACACAATCCCACAACTTTTGTAGCCTGGGATTACTTAAAACTAGGCTGCCCCTGAAAACATCTGGCTGTGTCTTTGCATCTTGTTTATCAAACCTTCATACTATTAAGCAAATACATGATTATGACTAAGCCAAATAAAAAAATGGGCAAAACAAACATGTACATGGGGGGAGGAGAGGAGAAACACATGAAAATATATTTCATTGGAAAGTCATCATGTTTCCTTGAAGAATCTTTGTGAACAAGTAAGTTTGTTTTTATATGCTTGCCCTTGTTCTCTGTGTAGGTTTGATTTAGAGAAAGAAGAGAGGAAGGATGGATAACGTAGGCCCTTTTTCACCTCTCCTAGTCCAATGATCTCAGTTCCAGTGATTCAGTAATTCCTGATTTGTACAGGCAGCAGATGGAGGCTGTAGGGTTCTCTGGTTTCCAAGAACTGTCTTTAGTGCCTTTCTTTTTTTTTCCTTTTCTTGAAGTTCAAAGTACAATGTTTTGAAACTACCTCTGGAATACATTATGTCCTAAATGAAATGATAATTTCAAGGGCCTTTGAGGTTTGGTGCTCAGTTCTGTTTTGCTCTGAATGAATTCTGGCATAGATAGACAAAAAAGGAAGGTGTCAGTAGCTGGTCGTACTCTACTTTAAGAAGTGATTTTCAAGGGATCAGAGTTTTTATATGTGTTTCATGCTCTATTGCTGACTCCTCTCCTGTTGTTGGCTTTACTTATGATTATGGTATTTACTCATGTTACAAATGCTGCTATCATTGAAAGTGTTCTGCTGTGAAAACTTACAGTATGTAGAGTTTGCATACTTTCAGACCAGCGCAGGATCTGTCTTTCTCCTTGTATATGACAGCTGTTTCTGACTTGTGCAATGTGTTTGTTGTTTTCAGTGAACAGTACATTGCATTAGCTAGGTACGTCATGTCTCCAGGTTGCCAAACAGTGTGAGATACAAGACAAACTTTCTATTCTTTTTACCATGAGTATTCGTATTTTATTAGTTACTCTGAACTTTCCTGAGGAGTAGACACAGACAGATGGATTTTGAACATTTTTGAGGTGATTTTGTTTTTAATTACATTTTCCTCTTTACATTGAAGATTTTATTAAATGAAAGCATGCTGAATGCACAGATTATAAAATATTTAGTATCTAAAGGTCTATCAGTGTTCACCTCAAATGTCGTTGTTTTTTTTTTTTCTCATCTATATCTATATCCATTATGTTAAAGAATAATACTGCTGTCCATAAGAACCCATCAGACTTGTAATTAAAGTGTGTTCTCTGGAGCTTCCCATTGCTGAAAACAAACCTAGGGCTAGATTCAATATTTCTCTAGCATCTGTCCAGTTACAGCATAAACAGCGTACACCGTTGCTGGAGACTTCAAGCAGAGACATACATAGCATAGTTTACACCCACACTCATCCTTTGGAAGACCTTGAGATCTTACAGGAGGAATGTGTTCAAGGTTCTTATCAGTGCAAGAATAACTGGAAGGAGAACAGGAAGAGAAGCATCTGTTTCTCTCCTATTACGGAGTTAGGCACAACTAGAAAGCTTGAGAGCTTAAAGGCACTTCTAAATGTTTCATGCTGATGTATTACAGTTAATGGAACATACATACCCCATTCTTTGCTCCTTGTGAGGGAAGACAGACATGAATAAGTTCTCCATAACAGTCTGGGAAATAGGATCTAGTTGAAGAAGGGAAAGAATTATCTAGAGAAAAAGAGTTATTTTTCTGCTTAGTACTCAGATACTTGTTATCCTAACAAGTTAGATTTAATATTGCCCTAGTAATTTTTAGAATGAAAACTCATTATTTTCTGGGTCTTGATACCATTTGCTGGTCACAATCAAAAGCCTATTAACACAGACCTCCTCGCATTTATTCAAGCAGTATCTCTATAATTTCCTTGAATCCCAGAAAGTTGAAAGAACAAATATGGACAAATACCTGAAATAATTACAGAAGGCGTATGTGATAAGACATCAACTCCTGAACTTGAGAAATAAATACCAGGTAACTAACCAGTGCAAAAATAATAGTCAGGACTGGGACCAAACGTACCATTTTTAAAACAGAAATTCATCCGTAATGGTTAAAAAAGAGGGGTTTTGTGTGACTGTTGCTCAGCACCACAGTCTGTGGATGGCCAGTTGGATGCAAAACCTAGGCTATTTTAAGGCACATCATTGCATATTAACTCTTCCACCCTTGTTATCCTTAAAACATAAGTGAATATGCTAACTGAATAAGTTAAAATGCTACAGCAGGTTCTACAAGGTGTTGGGATACATTTGTATGTATGTGGAGGAAATAGCGTCATTCCTTAGATGAGCAGATCATAGTCTTGTGAGAAGTGGAGCTCAAGTATTTGGGAAAAAACTAACTATGAGATGAATAGCAGCCTTTCTGTTAAGTGCGTGGCAGTTCCATTGCATAGGTCTGCTTTTGCTGCTGATGTAAGCAACTGATTTTGAACATGGCATTACTAAGGGAAAGATGGTCTGATTCACCATGCTGAGTGGTTAATTTACCCTCTGTCATGGTTTAAACCTCAAGCCATGTAGTGCTGCTCACTCACTCACTCTTCTTTCTTCCCCCCGCTCTTGGAAGGATGGGAAGGAGAATCGAAAGAATGCAACTCCCACAGGTTGAGATAAGAACAGTTCAGCAACTAAGGTATAGCACAAATCAGTACTGCTACCACTGATAATAATACAAGTACAAGGAAAGAGAATACAATCGCTCACCACTGATAGCCAGCCCAAACAAGCCGTGAACCCCCACCCTTCCAGATCTCTGCCCTCCATTTTTACATCCTGGGCATGACATGTTGTGGTATGGAATACCTCTTTGGTTAGTTTGGGTCAGGTGTCCTGTCTTTTCTTCTCCCTGGCCTCCTCTCTTCCCTGGCAGAGCACGAGGCTCAAAAAGTCCTTGGTCAGACCAAAACATTACCAAGCAGTAACTGAAAACACTGGTGTTATCAGCACAGCTCCCAGGCCCAAAATCAGAAACACAGCACTACACCAGCTACCAAGGAGGAGAAAAATGACTGCTGCTGCTGCTGAACCCAGGACACCCTCCAATTTTATAATGGTTTAATAATCACAGTACACCAAAGAGCGATGTTTTAACCCCTGGTAATTCAGCAAAGTGTTCAGCCCTGTGGTACAGAGCAGGTCCTGTCTTGGTTTGTTTCTTACACGAGTTTTTAATAGCTTTTGTATTCACATGTGTTTTCTTTACTTTCTTTAGAATCCTGTCAAGTTTCCTTTTCAGTCAAAGACCTGGACAGAATGAATGATACTGAAATATCAAGACAACACAAATATTATTTTAAATCTGAAGTGTTCCTCTCACAGCTCTCTATTTTGCTGTGCTTGACTGCATTCAAATAGAGATGTGTTAATTGATTTATTTTTCTGTTTTTAAATAGGAAGCAATCTAACTTTTTCTTAAAAGAATTGTGCCAGCTATCTTGTGCAATCTACTGTCTTTAATTTATAATCAGCTGAAAAATAGGGTATATTTTTATATGGTGAGAATGTGTATGCTTCTGTTTGCATTTATTTCAGAGCAGTCACATCAGTCACACCTTACACACCACCTGAGATCCTCATATGAGCAACACTGCTGTCAATAAATGATTTCCAATCCAAGGAATGTGGGCAATGAGCCCAACATTACTTACTGTACCTTTATTTATATAGATTTTTATTTATTTAATGTGACATGAGATCAAAGTGGCATATTTCCTCCGAAAGTAGCAGAGACTCTTTGTCATACTTTTACATACTCTTCCCGTAGTTTGCATATACTTTGCTATCTACTCTGAAAGATTAGCCATATTTTCCTGGGAAACCTTTTAATTATTTGGATGCAGTCAAAAGGAAGGGTATATCTTAAATGGTATTCTGACTGCACATAAACATCACTGGTTTTATGGGCACCTCTTAGTACATTTTTGATTTATCAGGCATGGAAAAATTTCTTATTAGTAGCAATATACAAAATTCATATATCCAAACATTTATTACTTCAGTGGAAAACATTCTTTCTATGTTTTTTTTTTCAAAACTTTATGGTTTATGCTATGTGATAGGTTTTGTATATTTATTTCCTACAGAGAAACCCTGTGGTCTCTTTTGCTTGGCCATGATTTCTGGAGGAATAGATTTATTTAACTCTTCTTTAGTGTTTTCTTTTCCTTTTGTCATTACCTGGGGCTGCTGAGTTATTCTATGTTGCATTCTGTTGGAAGCTTCTGTGTCAAGCTCTTCCTTGAATATGTTAGCTCCATCTCTAGTATTGCCTCTAGAAAACAACAAAAGCAAAATATACTTTTAGCTGTTTAGCGATACCGTTACACATCATATTTATTATAATTTGCTATTTACTCTCTCATATAATTCCCATATTCCTTTAGAAAGGCAAGATGGATATTTCTAAATCCAGAGTTTTACTTCTATACTTTCTGCTTTAGCCCTGCCTTTCTCTGCTCATTTTCCTGTTTCCCTTGCTTAATTAGCTGATACATGTATGCCCATGCTAAAATAGTGGCTATACTCTTTTTTTCCTCCTCAGCCCTGATGTTTTGGGCACTAGGAAAGATTTTCCAGCTTTCTCCTGTGCTTCTGCTATCATCTTTGTCCATGTTACTCTCATAGTGATGGCATTAGCAAATTTTTTGCAAACAGTGTAATCTGTTGTGATTTTTCCTTCCAGTTTTGCAGAGGCTGGTCTGTGCTATTCTTAACAACATGTAGAACTCTGTTGTTTTTTTCTGGAGTCTGATTTTGAGCTCTGTATACTTTTCTGTCTCAATTATTTTTCCTTTCAGTATCCTGGATTATTTGTTACACACCCAGTCCAGCATAAATCTCTTTTCATAAGCATTGGGGAAGACTGGGTGCCTTCTTGAGTCTGACATCTCTAATTTGCTGCCTAGTTTGCAGGTGGAGGGTTTGCTTTCCAAATTATTTGCATAGTTGGCTAGTGTCTGGGCTGGGCAATGAGATATTTGTGCAGGATTCATTTCTACTGAGAGAATTTTATTAGTTTTTTTTTATTTTTACCTCCAGGGCCATTGGCCATTTCCAAATCCCATGGAGCCTGGCAGAGACTGGCTACACTCAGATCTGCCTTCAACTGTCTCTTTGACCCCATGACCCAGGAATATCCAAGTGTGACACTGGTGTGGGTTGGCTGGCTGTAGCAGGAGCCTCTTACAGGTACAGTCTCCCTAGACATGCCAGGGAATCAGCAAACTCATATCTCTAGTTGTTGAACTGTTTATGGAGTTTTTCCATTGTCTGATGTAGGTATTTTTGTCTGTTACAGGTATTTGTTTGCAGTAAGGTGTGGGAGGTCTTTCTGCAACTGGCTCTACTGAAGCTTGACTGTTGTTCTCTCCTGATCTCCCTTTGACTTTTTCAGTTATGATGAATGAGTCAGAGTGTGCAGGTGGTCATCCAATAGTTTGCTTCTTGGTCTCCTTTTAATTCCTTTATTTATGTTCAGATATGACAGCATGAAAGACTGCCATATGTCAGAATTTGCCTTGTCTCTTGCCAGCCTTCAGGCAGCAGATTATCATAAACTATGGAGAAATAAGCCTCTTTCTAAAAAACGTTGAATAAATCAATCCAGTGTTGTCTGTTACATGCCTCTTAGTGGGTTCAGGAGAACAGTGCTCTAAGCCAGCTAAACCCAGAAGTGAAATTGTGATTGCATGCTATTGGTTACAAAGTGTGTCTAAAAAGTGCTCAGAACTTTCCCTCAGATGATGGAAATGAACTGTAACCAAAAAACAGAGAAAAAAAATGTTTCACCATCAAAAGGGGAAGGGGACAGATTCCGATGAAAGCCTTACAGGTTTTGTAATCGTCTTCCCGAGCCTTCTGCTTGAGGCACATACAAGGTGCTGGGATGAGTGGCTATAAAACCAATAAGGAACTAATCACACTCAAAAATAAAAAATTACACTAGTTTTTAGCCAGAAGAACTTTCTGGGCATTTTGGAGTGCTCTGTATAACCTTCAGTAGCGCTTGAAAGTATGTCTGAGCCAGTGAGTGTCTCTTGATTTAGGCTAAAACGCAGACTTTTGAATGACAGGGACTGAGTATTCAGTGATTATTTCCCTGTGTGCTTGCTGCAGTTTCTGGCATGATGGTGAGCTGCACAGAAACAAGCAGAATTTTCTTGAGCTACCACAGCTTAAGCCTCTTCAGGTGTTCTGTTTGAGCCCTTAGGCACCTGTTCATACTCTGTATTCATAATTATGAGGTGATTATATCTGAACTTCAACACTAGTCCCTCCTTGTCCTTCCCCATCCCACCGTGAAGGACTGAGGGCCATATCCTGGGGTGTTGCTGAAGTCATATAAGAACTTCCTATACGTGGATGAGAAAAAATGGGTTAGGAAAACGTCTTCTGACTTAAGGATTAAAGATAAGAGGTTTTCAAGATGTGGCCATGGGAAAAGTCATGACAACCCAAGATAATATGAATTTGGGGGTGGTAAGAAAAGATAAGAGGTATTCTGCCTCACTTGGGTTACAAACCTGAGTTTACATTTTATTGCTGAACAAAGCAGTCAGTCTAAAACAAGTGCCTCTGTTGAGTATTTGTTAATTTAGAGAGGTAGATAATGTTGAAAACCTCCAAAAGGAGATCTCATCCATGTCACACAATTGTTTTACATGATGTCTCCCTGAAAGACCACAAGAACATCTATCTCTATGTACCCTAAAGGCTCTGTAGGCCTTTGCTCTATTTGGCGTCTACAAGGTAGGTGAGCATCAGATATCTGCTGCAATACTGATGGGAAGACCACAGCACTTTGAGGTGTGATCCATGTAATGCTGACCTTGTTTAGGTGCAGGCCTGTGCTGTGCTGCATGTACAGGGTTACCCTCAGGCCTGTACTGTGCTGTGCATCTTTGGCACTGGATGATGGAAATAGAGATAGTGATGGTAATTACTATTAGCCAGGTGATAGTTATGGAGGAGCCTGCAAGGCATTTCCCACTTGGTACAGGCGTGTCATTGCCCTTAACTAAAAGTGCAGCACAAGTTGTCCTGCAGACGTCTTCTCTATTTAACAGTAGAATTGATGAGAACTGTTGTATTCCTGTGAGAAAACCCTCTGATAGCTTGAATGGTCCAAATGAGGCAGACAGGGTTCCCAGCATATAAAAGGACATGAGATTATATATGCTATACTCTCTTTATAGTTAGGTCTAACAAAAAAAAAAAAAAAAGCCCCACATTTAAATGATGCTTTACAGAATCAGAGTGCCTTTCTTATTGGGGTAATAGTGGATGAGCACCTCCTGGTGCATAAGTGTCCTTTAAGAGTAAAAAAATGACAAAGGCACCTTAAAATTGTGTCTGAAGAAAAAAGATTAATCCAATTCTGCAATAGGCTTCAAACAAACCCTGGGGACTTTTTAGACATGTTCAATTACAGGGTCAAGGATCAAGTTCAAATACTTTAATTTCACAGCAGCAAAGTGTCTCTCCATTCTCCATTACAGAAAAGAATTGCACAGAGCATAACACAGTAATAGAATATTACTTTGTTAGTAAGTGGTAGGGGTGGTGGTAATGCTTTGACTTTCAGTACTTTCTGTTACCATAGTAGTTTTATGATGCGCTGCATTTTTCTTTTCCTAACAGTGAATGAATACTCTTTTCCTAGTCTGGGGTCGAAGGAAACTTGTCCAGGAGACATTTGTTAATGCACTGAGAGCACACTGAACTGTTTCTTTCTTTTTTTTTTTTTTTCTTTTCAGGTTGTCTTTTGTTGATAAGCACATTTTCATCTTCCCTGTGACAGCAAACATTTTGCTCTGATTCAGAGCGAGCACTACAAGAGTCCTTTATCTATAGTAATCAGCAATATTAAAGTGTTTAATCATTGGACTCACTTTTTCTATCAAGTCCAGACAAGGCAGATCTTCTCCTGCTCAGTAAAAAATGGTTTGGAGATGTTTTCCTTGTCTCTTTTCCTTGCTTTCTTGGTCACATGACAACATAGCTTTAAGTCACAGTTTCTCTCCCACTAGCATCCTCTGTGCACAAAAGCCACTCGGCAGTGTGCTGTGTTAATCCTGATTTCCAGAGCATTTATACTTAAATTACAAAATTACAGGGAGGGTTAAGGGAGGAAATTCAGCAGCTTGTTTCCACAGCTGTGATTCAAAACCTCACAGACATTCACAGGGAATGAAGCTGCCACAGACCAACTCTCTTTTTGTATCCTGTCTGCCTTCTATCACATGGTTAGTTTTGTTTTTACAGAGATCAGCTGTATTCCTCTCCCCTTTGTACATCCATGGAGGGAAAGACTTGGTAAATTTTCCCAGCAGTATGAGATTTTTGCCTTTTAGGGAGAAGCAATGAAGTTGTGTAACTCCTTTGAATGTTTCAGTTTTATTATGCTCATTTTATTCCTCGTATTTGCTTTTTGTCAGGCTTTTTCCTATGTGGGCAGCTTCTGAATATTTTTCTTTATAAGCCTAATCACATGGAATGTGATACTTTATTTAAAATATCAGCAACTGGAGTATTGCTGCTCTACACTGCTCTGTTATGTTGTATTGAAACAAACTTGGTAAATAGACCTCAACAAAGGTGCTCTTACCTGTAAATAGTACTTATGGATATGTTTGTCTTAGCCATGTGATTAATCCCACTGAGTTGTACATGTGTATAAGTACTTTATTAGATCAAGGTCCTTGTAGCAATTCTTTTGGTATTAGGGCAAAAGAGTACTAATGAAAAATTGTGCTGTATTCTTAAAAGGTGCCATTCCCTAAAGGATGGGAATAAGTGTCATTTTTGGCAAAGCTTTCCAAGGAAATATTAGGTAAATTATTAATACTTCTGTAAGCTGGAAGTCAGGTTTAAAGTACTGGTGACAAGTGAGAGTTAAACCTATAACAGTTCTTCCAGATTTGTCATGCTATGAGTAATCTCTGCTTTCACAGAGCAAGATAGGTTTCCTTAGAAATTACAGTTACTCAGAGGATGTTTTCTTTTGAGCTATTATAATTAGCCCAGTGGAAATAGAATATTGTATCTGTTAATTTGGAGAGTTTTATGACAGCACTTGGCAGAGGACTTCTGCTTACTGCTGCCTGTTTAGTGTTAGTGTGTATAAATCCTTTGAGAACAATTACTATTCATTTCCAGGGTTAATATTGATCCATTTACTAATTTTTATGTTGTTGAGGTTGTGCCTAGGATGTAAACTCCTTCCCCCACATCTTCCCCAAAAATGAAAATGAGAAAAAAAAAAAAAAAAACAATAAAAGACCTCCAAATCAAGTGTGTTGGTGGTGTTTTTATGGTGTTGCTTCTCCTGTTGGCTTGAATTGTGTTAATATTTTTTTTTTGTGCCCACAGGAATGCATATCCATAAATTATAAGAAAGCATAATTAGTACCTTTTGGATCATAGACTAATGCTTCACGAAAGGCTGATTCATGGTAATGAGGAGTAGGTCAGGTCTTTCTCAACAAAGATAAAATTGGCAGTTACGGGAAATACTCAATTGTAAAATGATTGTGGATACCTCAGATGCGGCCCTGTGCTGCAGCTGTCTAAAGACCAACATGTAGCAAGTGTCACAACCTTTAAAACTTTTCTTCTTGTGAGAGTGGGATCTTAAAATTTGGGATGTATAGCCTTTATAATAAAGTGAATAAGAAGTGTTAATTACTTGTCCTGCTTGTGAGATTATTTTTACTCCTGTGACTGTCCTTTTCCCACTGCTGTTAGTTCTTTGTGTTTCTGGAGCTAGGCAGCTTGGCTGAATATCTTGCCTGAGTGATTTACGTTTGTCATCTCTAATGGCCTTTTTCTCAGTTTGTGTTTCAGGCAACTCTGGGTCACTCTCACTGAACTACTGTTATGTAGATGGCATAGTTTCATGCCTAGGTACTATAGACCAAAGAGGAGCTGGAACCCAGACATGCT
Source organism: Forpus xanthops (assembly GCA_032466535.1). NCBI lineage: Eukaryota > Metazoa > Chordata > Aves > Psittaciformes > Psittacidae > Forpus > Forpus xanthops. The sequence continues at coordinate 165 of JASSUY010019048.1, read as the reverse complement.
TAAGTTTGGAGTAGAAGATGCTGGGGATGAGTGTTCAGCCATCTCCAGGAAAGCAGGGCTGCATCACATGTAATGGTTATTTGGGAAGACAAATGCCATCATTCCAAATATCCCCTCTTCCTTCTTCCACCACCACCACCACCACCACCTGCCGGATTGGTCTGG
>JASSUY010019047.1:31220-46583 GCA_032466535.1 Forpus xanthops | reverse complement strand
TGATTACTGAACGGTCCTTATCTCAACCCATAGGAGTTGCATTCTTTCGGTTCCTTTCCTTCCCCCCCCCCTCCCCCTCCCCCCCCTCGTAAAGTAGGGGGGAAAAGAAGGTTGGGAGGAGTGAGTGGGCAGGCAGATTGATTTACGCCTCAAACCACGACACCTATATATGACTCACATCTGACAATAGACATCAATTTTACTTTTTTTTTTTTTTTCCCTGAACATCATTCTGTACAATGGAGTGAGATATTTGGGGAAACTCTTGACTGAAGGCCATCTTATGAATCCAAGAAGTCATTGTTATTTGTTTCTTTGTACCATATTAATGATAAGGACATCAATTTTTAAACATAGGGGCCAGCCTGTCTTAATGAATTAATATTGAACTGCTTGTCACTGATAAGACAGAACATCGAACAAGTTCAGTGCAGCACTAAGCATGATTTTGATGTGATAAAACTGGTAACCCTGAACATATTAAAGGTATCAAGGGTATGAGACGCTCCTGAGCACTGACTGTCAGATAATTCCACTGATTTTCTGTAATGACTTAGTGGCTTTTTGAATGTGCTGTACATTTTCACATCAGCCTTGATTAAAAGACTTGAGGTCAGGTACATTTGACATACGTAATTACATCATGAAATAGAGAAGTCAAAATCATGACCGTATTATCCAGTGAAACCGTGGGGAAAAAAAAAACAACCAACCAACCAGGAAATACAACACTAGTATTATGTTCAGTATGTACCTTATTTAGTAGAGAGAAGACTCGAAAGAACTGCAGTGAGCAATTGTGAAGAATATAACTCTATCATCACAATTAGTTATAAATTCTAAATACCTTGCACAGTCTTTTCTTTTCCAAATACAGTTGCATAGGTGGGCAGAATCAGGATGTAGAAGTCCAAAGGTCTAAGGGAATTCCTAATAAGCAACAGTATCAAATATGCCTTTATAACGAATCTATTTTATATACTTGACCAATCAAACACTGTTCAAACAAAAGTAACAGTTTTGGTGTTCAGCTTTGGAAGCAGTCTTAAGCATCTCTCCTATTCCGTCTTCAAAGGACATAACAATTATCTTGGCTACTAAACCATGTTATCCTTAAAGAATCCAGGAATGGGTTGAGGAATGGCATTTGGTGCAACATGAAGCCTGGGAAAGGTGGCAGAAAGTTGTTGTTTTCTCTCTGTGTTTAAATGTTTTGTCTTCACTTCCTAACATCCAAATCAGTAATTGAATATTTATGTTAAGTGGCAATAAATTAAGTTAAATTCCACAAGTCAAGTCTTCTTTGCCTGCAACAGTACTACAAATAAGTCATGGAAAGTTAAAAAAAAAAAAAAAAAACAAACCTAACTATTTTTAGTTTTTCTTATGGATAAGCTGCCTGTACTCAACTGGATTCTACTTTCAAGATACATTTCTGTCAGTTTTCACAATTAAAAGCAGGAGTTGTAAGCTATTAGTTTTATTTCCAGTAAAAGTTGTACCAGATTTACACTATATATAAGAAAGACTACAGAAAAGTGATGAAGATAAAAGGAGAAACAAAGAAAATACAGAGACTATCGCAACCACAGAAATACACTGGACTATGTTTTTTTGAAGACTGATTTGAACTAAATTACCTGATTTCCATAATGAAGCCTAATTGAGTACTTCAGAAGTGAAAACAATGCAGAAGAAATACATTGATAGATTTCACATATATAAGTCAAGTGTAGCAGAAAAGTGAGTCACTTATGCCTTTAACTCACATTGTTGGTTACTTTTCTAAAAGTGAATAGAAAAGACATTTTTGTTTTAACAAAATTTTTTTAATGATTTATTGTTATCAACATGTGGGCACCATATTATATGCATTTAGAGGCTGGATTTTTGGTTTGATGTTTCTATGCTTTTACCCAAAGGAACTTTCTCAAAAGATAGTGATTTTTTTTAAAACTACAGTCTGTATCAGCATTTTCTAGAAAATAGCTATTGATCCTTCCATTTGTCCTACAATCTGTCAGCTTTTTTCCTATTAGTAAAAGATGTGCTGTGACTTATCCAATCAGAGTGGGTCTTCCTGAGAAACTTTATTTGTTAAGTGATGAGTCAAATGTATAGGAAATTTATATTGAGTCTAGATGAAAATTTTTTCAGGTTTACTGTAATTTCTTGTATAATTGTATTTGATGTTTTATTCATTATAAATGTCTTACTATTCCACAGGCTTTATTTAGCTCAATGCTTCTTAAAATTATTATGGATAGTCCTGCCAGATTTCTACTACTGGAAATTAGTAATATCTATATTGTGATAGGCAGTAATAGTTTCTATCTGTTTATGACATCAGACAAAGTTTTGTCTTCTGCATGTTAAAAAGACTCTGTTACTAAAACTTCAGTTTTCACCTGCTCTCACACCTAAACATAAGCTTTACTTTATACAAAACCAAGCGTTTTAGGCCAACATAGAGTAAACAATGAGTGAAATGAATGCAAATATTGGCAGTATTTTCTTATGCTCCTTAGTAGATATTCTAGGGTTATGGTAAATATGCTTGCTTCACATACTTCATTTTATACAATGCTACAAATCCTGTCTGCAGTGACTATTGCATATTAATCAAACTAAATTGCATTGCTAGGACAGAAACATTTATGATTATATCTCATAAAAGACATCAGAGAGTTAAAAGAATGTATTTTGCTGGTTCAGTAAGAAAGGGTTAAGAACTGTAAATGGATTGCAGAGGAAATTGCAGCTGTTAAGAACACAGTTTAAAAAATGTAATGCTGAAAAGCTTAGTTTTAAATCTCATTAAAATTGTAGCACAAACTGACAAAATCAGAAAAATCAAAGCTAAGGTCATCACTCTGTTGCTAATGAAAGCTACTTCTGTAGAAATCAAATTGCAGGAGTAGCATGACCTTAGTGTGATTAATTCAGATGCATTTGAGTGCATTTGAGGAAATTAATCAAAAGACTGTACATGACCAACCTAATTCAGTTGAAAAAAAATATTTGAATTACAATACTTAGTCAAGCTGAGGGATTTGTGTAAAAATTGTTGAACCTGATGCATGTGTTTCTATAAATTCTACACCATAACATGATGTGTCACACCAGTTTGACACTAGCCATCAAAAAGAAAGAAAATTTTACCATTCATGTATGGTCATAAAATGGTAAAAGTAGAGAAAATATATGTAAACATTGTATGCATTCCATTTTTACAAGGCAGTTTCTAGTTACTTGCAAAATCATAGAATCATAGAATAGTTAGGGTTAGAAAGGACCTCAAGATCATCTAGTTCCACTCCCCCTGCAAAATAATCTATAATATTAGCAATTGACACATTCCAGTGGACTACAAGGTGACAGAAATACTCGTGACTGAGAATTGCATTTGGAAGAATATATTTGAGTAAGGAGACCAATACATAGCACATAATCTGAGAATATGATAGCCCTGTTGTAATTTATAACAATGGGAATTTAAAACTTGGCAGAAAGTCTAAACTACTCTTTCTCTTTTTTCTCTATCACTCTGCTTCCACCTCCTCCTTTTTTCCTCTCCTCATGTAAAAGTAAATTTACCTTCTACATTTCCATAGGGTTTTTTTGTTACTAATTCAAAATTATCACAAAACCTTATTAGTCTGCAGAAGACATTGCAAATTTGTCTTCAGGAAATTAAGCCCCATCTTGAAAACTCCCTTAATGTTTTGTACTCAAGTTTATGAAGACTGATGAGAATTTCCCATGTAATATTGTTGAAGATATTCTAGGCGATTATACATGATGGAGATATGATGGAGGAAATAAAGAACTAGAAAACATTACACTACTGCCTCTCACTGTGTGCTGTCTGTCCAGAATAGCTGGCTCAGCTCAAGTTCTGGTTTGATGAGAACTTAGAGACTCAGGGGATGAAGGCTATATTTAAGTCGTTAGTAAAACATGTACAGTCAGGTCTTCAGATTAAGCTACAATACATAATATGACTGAGAAACATCTCCACCTCTTCAACAGACACTTACTTACTTTTACGAACAAGAGATATTCCCCCCACCAGAAATAAAGGAAAATTAAAGACTGATGATAACATAGAAGTCATATTACTCAAATTTTTTTTGGTAACTGCACAAATTTTACAAAATTTTCTGTCAACCAAGAGATTTTTACACACTTATCAGTAGCATGTGCCACAGTGTATGCTGGGAAGATCATAAGGTGGGAGGATTCCTCTTCTGTGCAATTTCTATTTCTTTTTTGTTTTCCTAAAGTGCTTTCAACCCATTCTCCTGCAGCTATATCCTCTTTAATGATCTATTTTCCCTTTCCAAGTAACAGAAAGTGCCAACATACTAAGCAGATAAATTCAAATTAATTTTCCTCCTTTGATGCTAACTTGTGTAAGTAGAATTAGAGAGGGTTTCATGCCTGCAAAGGAAGTGAGCAGCATCTTTGTTTCCTGTATGTCTTTGTAACACTGAGGATTTCAACAGGCTGCTGTGAATCTCTCTTTCTCTACCGCTAGCTTAGTAGTTCTCCTTATGCAGGATTTACCAGAAATGTTAAAGGAGCAATCAAGACAAAAATATAATTCATTTATCTAATATATCTGAATTGAATTTTAAAATTACAGGATAAGCTTATGAAACAGTATGTATTTGATGCTGTATTTTAAACACTTTACAGCAGCCATACTATATAATTAATTCTGATCTTTCTTCAATGTACTATCTTTTGGCTTGAATAAATATCCTTTCAAAACTTTTCTTACTTTTTAATTCTCAACATTCTGTGTGCACACAAAGCTAACTGCAGTGAAAAAAGCCAGGTTGAATTTCCAGGAAATTACAACAAAATTGGAATGGAAGAATTCATGCCTTGTCTTACTTTTTAATTTTCTCTTTTTTCCTGAAGAAAAGCTGCATGCAACACACCAAAAAGTGTCATGATGCATTTACAGAGACAGTCAGAAATTACAGTCATTTGCAACATGTAATGCTCTGTACATAGTAAGTCTTTAAAATGCATTAAACAGTTCAATGAATGCTTACATACATTATAGAATGCTTTCAAATCAAAAGGAAAATTTGAATGCAGCACACAACTGGGAACACAATCTGTTTTAAAGAGTATTATCAGTGCTGGAGACAGACTAGTTTTCTTAGAATCATAAAATGGTTTGGTTTGGAAATGTCTTTAATGATCATCTAATTCCAAGCCCCCTGCCATGGACAGGGACACATTCCACTAGACCAGGTTGCTCAAAGCCCTGTCCAGCCTGGCCTTGAACACTGTCAGGGATGGGGCAGCCACACCTCCCCTGGACAACCTATGCCAGTGGCTCACCACCCTCATAGTGAAGACTTTTTTCCTAATATTTAACCTAAATCTTCGCTCTTCTACTTTAAAGTGATTCCCCCTTGTCCTCCCCCTACATGTCTTTGCAAGAAGTCTCTCTCCATATTTTCTGAGCCCTCTTTAGGCACTGGAAGCTGCAATAACATCTCCCCAGAGCCTTCTCCAGGCTGAACAAGCCTAACTCTCTCAGTCTGTCAGCTTGAATAAATTGAAGTTTTATAGTACCATGTATACCCCGTGGTTGCAACACAAAGTGTGCCATATTGGGCCAAACTTATACAGAAAAAGTACCAGGCACATTGAAATTCTAGTAGCATGAAACTCATTAAATGCTCCCATGACTTGGTTTGTGCCCACCCAAGGCAAAGCTTTGTACTTACATGTAAATCAAAACCTAGGGAACTAGAGGTAACGTAATGCACTTCACACATGTGCAGCTTCCTTCACTTGGACTGTCAGGAGGTTAGAAGATCCATCGTGGTGGAACTTGCAGTGATTCTTTTGTTGTTTCAGTGATAATTGTTCTATAATGATCAAGACTAAGAATTATAGCATTAATTCCACTGTATTCTAGAAGTCTAATTTCTATAGGTTTTCCAACCTGCAAATATATCTGTGGAAAGTATAGAGAATGAAACACCCATTATATATCAGGCACTTTTGCCGAAGACTGCACAACACGATTTTTTAAATGTGAACCATTATCACTTTGAATAAATTCAGGCTTAGGAAATAAAGCAATCCAGGTCTGAATACCCTTGATAGCTGCTTGGGCTAAGGCTTGCATTGTAGGAAAAAAATCTTGAAGAGCTCATAGTTTTTAGCCCACAAAGAATAAGCTTTAAATTCTGTCCCTGAATTAGTCCGATACAGTCTACTTCCAGGAAGAGCATCTTGGATTAATATGTTCAGAATATGGTGAAGGTCAAAGCATTACTTCCTTCCATCTGTTTAAGCACTGACTGCAAGAAGCTGAAATTTTTTCTATCATTTCTGTGGTGATTTCCAGTCTCAGGGATGACAAAATACACTCAAAACCTGTGTGACCATGAGCTTCATGAGCCTGTTTAATTAAGAAAAATCAATATGCTTTCTTGACTAAGTCAAATTTTACTTAATTTATCAATCTTGTCATTCCAGTGCTTTGCAAGAATTTATCGAGTTTTGTGTCCTAGAGTCCATTCAATATGGACAAGTACTCCTTTTTGCTGTGTGATTTCAGTAATTTCTTGTCAAACTTGGTGTTATCAAATTCATTTGCCGTTCACAAGAAAAGTAGTTCTTACTCAGGAAGCTAACCACTCTGTGGCCCTTTTATTAACTAAGAGCTGTATAAAATATCTGGGCTCCCTCTTAAGAGCAATAAGGCCACAAACATAAAGTTTTTTCCAGCAATAATGACAAAGTTTGAGGCTTTGCACAGGCCAAAGCCCAAAAGTGTCATCATTTATTAGTGATCAGCACTGTTTTAGTCACAAAAAAAGAGCACCATATGGACTGCTATGAACAGAATTAATTCTATCTCAGCCTGACACAGTGCATCGTATTAAAAGCAGACATAAATAAAGCAGACATAAATGTTGACTTAAGAGCAGGTTTATGTAATACTGAATATTTTTTTCAAATCTATTGGACCAATAGATCAGAGCATGACTAATGTTTCTGTAATACTGGAGGGAAGATAAGACAATGTAGGCTAGTTGTTACACACGTTTATACCTGGCCATTTCAGGGGTGATTAAATGTTCCTAGAACCTTGCAACTTGCAGCACAGTTTGATTCTATTGGACTCAGTTCTGTGTGAAGATTCAAGTAATTTCACAAGATACTGTATGTTTGTATGTAAAAGAGTTCATTTAGGAAAAAAAAAAAAAGCTAACCCAATTATTTAAGATTGCTTCTTACATTGAAATGCAGTCACTTTTTGAGATGCAAATTAATTAACACTTGAAGACAGAAACCAAATTTATTTCAGGCTGTGGCAGAAATCTGTCAGGTGGAATACAGTTGTCAGAACTGACATTTATCTATGCCACTCCACTCATTTGACTGTTTCTTCTGAGATATAACAACAGAATTCCTGCAGCAAAAGGATCTGAAGCCCTGACAAAAATGACCGGTACTTCAGTAATGATTTCTTCAGAAGATATTACAGAGTAATTTTTTAATATACTGGGATACAGGCTGACATTAGTGTGCCATATTATGACTATACCTCCACTAGTAACCCTTGCAGACTGCTTATTCAAGAACAGACTCAGCCTGTGCATCTTAGACTAAGGGAATGGTTGAACACACTGGACACAGTGGTATGACTCCAGGCTTAACTGTTTATGGAAGCCTACTGCATTAGGATCTTTCACAAGGCAATGACTGAGACCTGCTAACAACTTTGGAATTTTTTGCCCAAAATAAAAAAAAAAAAATATTTAGGAAACACATTGTTTCCTAAATTTTTTTCTGATACTTCAACTAAAAAATCTTTCAGCTAATTTTTTCTTGGTTACTTCATTTTTAGCATGGTAATTTTAAAGTCCTGGTTGGTATCCACAGGTAGGAGGTGTAAAATGCATTTCCAATGGAGTTGTGAATTATTAAAGCAGCAAACTCAGCTTCTTTTCACTACCCACAAAGTTACCACAACTTCTGCAGTTCAAATCTGCCTTCCCAAAACTGAAACTTGTGAGAACATTGACTACATTAGTTATATATTTTAATAATAAGAAACAACTGTACTAATTATCTTGACTGTACTCTTAATTACTACATTTAAGTTTTAAACAAAGCCACAGTGAGACATTTTTCTACTCAAAGTCAGGTTTTTTACCTTTTGCTTTGCCAAGAGCATATGCCCCAAACCCAAGAGCCTATCTGCAGATACTGTAGGTTGATTTAGAAATCAAAGCAGTTTACAGATGACTGTATTTTGAAACTGTGTGTTAATAAAATAATTCTTATTTTCCCAGTGAGGAGTACCTTCACACTGTAAGATGCAGCCATGTGTAGAGACATATCTCCTAAAATCTGTACCAGAAGTAGTGTAAAAAGTAAAACTAATCTACGCAGAGATTTATGGTAAAGTTGCCTGTCGTGGTTTAAGACATAAATCATGCAGCCTGCTCACTCACTTCCCCCTCTTTCTTCCCCCCCACTCCAGGGTGGGGGGGAATGGGGAAAAGAATTGAAAGAATGTAATTCCCATGGGTTGAGATAAGGGCAGTTCAGTAACTAAGGTACAATGCAAATCACTGCTGCTACTACCAATAATAATAATGACCAGGGAAGTACAGGGGAAGAGGATAAAACTGCTCACCACCCAATGACCAAGCCATGAACTGAACTCTTCCCAGTTCCTGCCCCCAGTTTTTCCATCCTGGGCATGACACACTGTGGTATCAAATACCTCTTTGGTCAGTTTGGTCAGATGTCCTGTTTCTGCTTCCTCCTGGCTTGCCCTCCTCCCTGGCAGAGCATGAAACTCAGAAAGTCCTTGGTCATGTGATAGAATAGACTATGATTCTTGTTAAAAGAGGAAACAGAGAGGAAAACATACAACAAGGCAATATTAATAAAAGGTCTCCACCCTTAGCTTCTTATGTAAGGAAAAGCAAGTGTCTGGAAAGCATAGGGTTAAAATATTTTTAGCCTAGCTTAGAAAACATTGTTTGTAACATTGTTTACAACAGTGTTGTAAGTCTGTGGTGTGACACCAGAATTTAGTAGTCTTTCTTTTTATCAATTAGCTTGGAAACAGTGTCTCCCAAAAATCTGCTAGCTCTGGATACTCCTTATCTACCTATATTGTGTTGCTTACCTCTTGTAGGAAAGTCACACTGCTCTTGTACCTGATTTCAACTAATTACAATTACTAGGGCATCCAATTGTACCAGAGGTGAAGAGTGCACCCTGAGGAAGACTACTTACTTCATATTGAAGACCCCTGCCCACTATTATTGGAGGGCACTGCGCAAGCGCCAAAAGGGAAGAAACTTCTGATAATGAGTACCTAAACTAATTGTAATATCCCCGCTGCTGTCTTGGTAATCTCATGAATATACATGTTTGTGCGTAATAAATATCTGCTTGTTTAATCTCTCAGTGTGCGGCTTGGGTGTAGTGATGACACCCCGCGCAGCCAGTGCCGCTTGCTTATCTCTCATCAACGAACACAATAAAGAAATTGGCTACTAATGTCAGTGCTGGTGTTGGTTTATTTTATAACAAAATTGGCATTAATAACAGTCAGACCAAAACATTCTAAGCCGTAACTATAAATATCAGTGTTATCAGCGCTGTTCCCAGGTTGAAAGTCAAAAACACAGCACTGAACCTGCTACTAAGAAGGAGAAAAATGGCTGCTGCTGCTAAATCCATGACAGTTGCTATATGGCTTTTGATATTCAGCTAGCAAGGAACACTGCAAGTTTGAAGATTCTTCATATGGTGAGTTTTGTTTGTTTTTTTTTTTTGTTTTTTTTTTTTTAGGAACTATGTCTGCATTAATTTTGAAAAAAACAGCAAGAAAAGTGCAAAGTTATCTTGAAGGTTTGTTTTTGACACAGTCTGTTTGCCACAAACTGATCTGAGATTTGAATGTTTTGAATACTGGCCAAACCCATTTTTACTTTGGGTTGATTTTTAGTTGTTTTATTTTTTTTTTTTTTCATTTAGGCAAAACCATTATTCCTGTCAAAACCACAGAACATGGTCACCTCTGAAGCTAGCTTGTGTCATCACAAGTGTTGAGTATGTCAAATATGCAAAATATGCTTTAGTTGAATGTTATAGAGCAAACTGCAAAAATTAACCAGCATTAGTTACAACAGTATAAGAATTTTGTCATACTACAGTGAGATTTAAAGTTCTTAAGGACTAGAACTCTAATATTCTGTCTGACATTTCTCCACAGCCTTTATTACATGAGCTAGTCAGGTTAGGTTTACTGTGGTTCATATTGCATTTGTAACAAATTATTGATAAAGATACCCAAGGAACAAAATACTAATTGTGACACATATAAAGGGTCCATAAAAACCAAAGAGTCCATAGGAATAGCGAACACAAAGAACAACTCTTTCTGTAATGAATCAGCCTTGGCATGCTGCTGGGTGCATGCCCAGCTGTTCTGCTCCTCCTCAACAGGGCAGGCAGACAAAAAAACACAGAGAAAAATGAGTGGGAATAATGACAGAGAGATCACTTCTCAAATGCCACTGCGGTCAAAAGACTTGATTTGGAAAAAGCTTAATTTATTGCCACTTAAAAATAGAACAGGATGGTAAGAAACAAAGAGAAAAAATGTAACTTGTTTCCCCCCTCCCAAACTGCCCCCTTCCCCAGCTCACCTTCTTCATTCCTAACTCCTCTATCTCATCCCCTGAATAGAGCCGAACAGGGAAGAAGGGGACTGGGGATGTCAGTCCATAACAGTTCATCTTGGCTAATCTTTCCTTCCAGTGCTTCTCTCCTGCTCCAGTGTGGGTGCTTTCCACCGGCTGTATCCCTTCATGATAAACCTGCTTTAATATGGGCTCTCCACAGGCTGCAGTTTCCTTCAGTGTCTATCTGCCTGGTCCAGTGTAGAGTCCTCTGTGGGCTGCAGTTTGCAAATACCTGTTCTGTTATGGACCTTTTTATGAGCTGCAGGGAAATACCTGCTATACCATGGTGTCTCCAAGGGCTGCAGGGAAATCTCTGGTGTCTCACCTTGGTCTTGCAGGAGTGATTCTCAGTTTGCTGGAGTTTTGGGGTTTTTTTGGTTGGTTGGTTGGTTTTTTTTTTTGTTTTTTTTTTTTTTTTTTGTTTTTTTTTTTTTTGGGGGGGTTTTTTTTTTTTTTTTTTTTTTTTTTTTTTTTTTTTTTTCCTTCGCTTGGACAAAGTGAACAGAATTTTGTATTTTCTTACGTACATTTCACCAGAGGTGCCACCAGCTTTACTGATGGGATCAGCTGTGGCCTGTGATGAGGCTATTGTGCAGCCGGCTGGCACAAGCAGCCCCAGACATCTTTTCACAAAGAACTCCACCCCTACACCTCCCGTCTGCCAAACTGCCACCTACACCCAGTACTTTTGCTTGCTTGATCTATGGAAAATATTACAAGGACATAATTAACATTCCCTACAGTTAGTAAAAAAAAACTTCTCATCTGTTCTCTACATTTTATTTACTGATATGCATTTTTACATTTAAATAATTTTCTTGTAAAAAAAGTTAAAAAATCCTAACAAATTATAGAAATGGAAGCTCCTAGACCGTTTAAAATGATTCATAAGAAAAGGATCATATCAGTCAAGATGACTCAATATATTTGTATTCCCAGGTGTAGTGTAAACTTTTGAAAATGTTTGCTGATACATTTTTTCGAATCTTGGATAAGTGTCTAACCCGTTTGTGGAACAACTTGTCCTAGTTTTCATTATTTCTGGCATAGGAGGGTAAATTGCATGCAATATTCATCATTTCCTCCTGCTGTGTAGAATCACTTTCTTTGAAAAATAATGTATGGAAATTACTTTCCACTCATAGCTTCTCTTAAACTTACTCTTTATGAAAACTTCCTTCTTTATGCAGACGAGTAAATCAGTACTTCAAAATGTGATAAATGGACCTTTTCTTTTCAGTGATGTCTTTCCTAATGCAGTTATCTGTTCTGTGTAAGGGCCAAAAGGTGACATTCCAGTGGTACCTTTCCCTCTAGGGAATAGCACCAGCAGGGGGAAAGTAGAGGCAGCACAACACATACTGTGTCTGTGATATTATACCTTTATGAACTAAGTGCAGAATGAAACACATCTGCTTCCTTGGGGTGGATGATGGAGTAATTAATGTCAACAGGAGAAAAGGACTGTTACATGGCTCTGGCTAATACACTGGAGATAAGACTTTGCTTCACAGGCTAGTTTTTTTGAACATATTCATTGCTAGATATTTCAGGTTGTAGAGCTCTCAACTATCATCAAACACAACTCTTTCCTGGAAATTCAGTGTTTTCACTTTGGGAAGAATGATTTCCATATCCTTCTTAGGAGTCCTTCAAGCCTTCTCTCTTTGGTTATTTTGCCTCTTGGAATTAAATGAGGTCTCTCCCTGGATATGTTCATCTGTATTTTACACAATCTTTGGATGTTTACCAATGCATTCAACCTCTTGCTTGGTCAGTAAGCATTTACTTCACTTTTCTGTCTTTGTGCACCTTTCTTTCATACCCTCCATATGGCTAGCAGGAAAAGAGAGAGAAAAAATGCCTTACTCTTCCCTGATCCATCTTTCTGAACTGAGTCAGAGCACCAGCAGTGAAGCAGAGAAAAGCTTGAAGGTCTCATTACAAGGAATATTAATACCTATTTAAAAGTAACAGTATTAAACATGCTCTTTGTCCCAATACCATCTGTTCTTCCCAGATACTTTGACTGTTACTCTGCTGGCTTAAATTCTAAATGCTGTTAATCATTCTTCAAAATTTAGATTTTTCATTTGTGGATACATTCATGCCTTTATCACTTTTTGACAAGCTGTCAGATAAAAATATACCAATTAGCATGAAAGTCATATCCTGAATCTTTGCTGTTGAGTGGCCATCCATGCATCTGATAGCTTAGTATTTTTAGCTTCTCTTTTACGTAAATCATCCTCCATTGCAGCCCACAGTTTAAATGCTTTTTCCTTCCTGTTTATTAGCTGTTACTACATTGTCTGAAATGTTATTCGCTTTTAATTATATAAACAACATATTTTCTACTTTTGCAGTATCGCAGATTTTTCAGCTGAAAGCTTTCGGTAGAGCCAGTAAACAAACTTTATTTTGATGTCATGCGGTTTTTAACTTGCATAAACGCATGTAGTAAGGTTTTTTTAAAAGTTGCTGTATATGTTGCTATAATTATTACTGACTAAATATACTTATGCAAATTTATAACACAGATGCCTTTGAACATGGCAATTGCTATGAGATCTGGGCAACATTGTAATAGCTTTCCAAGGTTTCAAAAGATATTTGTGAACTCTGTGAAACAGCAAACAGTAACATGATACTGAACCCTGTGTAAAAGGCTGCCTCCTGGACCGGCTATCATCAGCATGTCTGTACCACTGCAACCATAACCCTGGTGTGGGAGTGAGGCCTGAGGCCATGAGATTATGGTTACAAGATTGATGGCACTACCCTAATAGGGATGATGGGCTGCTAATGGGGGTATTTAGGCTATCCATGGGCAGTCATGACCCTTAATGCTGTTTCAGTTGGCTGGAAGAGGGAGTGATGGGAATACTTTAAGGACCTGTTCTGCCCTTGTTCAAGACCCACAGCCCTCCAGCAGTCTGTTTGAAGGTAATCATTATCCCTCATTTACATCTATTAAATACACCAGAGTAAGAAAGTGGCTGCCTCCCACACCATTTGTGATAGCAGCAACAGGTAATTTGACAACAGTCTCACTTTCTTTTAAAATTATGCATTTGGCATTTGAACTTCTCTGTAGCAGAGAATAATAAGAACACAACCCCAGTTTGCAGGCAAGTCGATGGGCTAGCTTCTCTCTCCTCCCTGAAGCAGGGATGCATCTGGTAAATTTTACGCCTCTGACTTTGCGTAGGATGAAACTTGGGTGAAAATAAGCTTAACAAATTATCAATTTATTTTTTTTCACACGACCTCCATTAATCATTGGTGATCTTTGGATTTCAGCACTAATGTAGTAAAGGGATTTCATCAACGAGATTTAGAATCTGTATTTGTTGTTTCATTAAGCTGCACTATTTTGTGTATCCATAATCATGCCAAATTCTTATAGAACATGACTGGATGTAGAGTGTTGAATTAGTTATAATCAGAAATTGTGTCCTCAACCTGTCTCTCTGGTATCTGTGTGGCTAGAGTTTGAGTCTGGTGGTTGGGGGGTATGACAGGGAGGTATTTTGAGGCAAATTTCTATAATCTTAATGCAGCACTCTTGTCAGTGTCATGAGGAAGTAAAAACCATTGCATTAAGACCCAATAGTATTTCAGTGATCCTCATAACATGTTGAAAGTGGGTTTTACATGGCAGTAATATTTATGTACCTTTAAACTGACTGGACTGGAAGTTGTACATCTCCATGAAGCTAGAAAATGATAATATCTAAGGATGGGTAGACGTGCAATCTGCATGGCTAACTTTAAAAGGATTTTGAAAATGTTTGCTTGCTGTTTAGAAAGAAAAGTATGTGGATTGTTCCAATGTTTTAGTATGGTAATAAAAATTGCTGTGTTTTTTAAAAATGTTTTTAGTGATACAAGAGATGTTTTGTCTCCCTCAAAATTTTTAGTTGGTGATTTCTTATTTGGGTTTTAAGATTACATAAACTGCATAACTTCTTGTTCACTGCATTCTTATTAAATTGAAGTTTATTTAAAAATGCTCAAATGTAAATTGGCATTGCCTAGCATTCTGTCTCCATTCATATAATTTGTAGATGACCTCTGAGAATAGAATTAGTATAAATTAGATTTGTTAAGGATTTGAGCACTTCTTAGATGCTTTAAGCAAGACACTTTGTTGTTTGCTCTAGCATAAAGACAAAAGGTATCTTTTGAGAAAAGGGGGGTACAAAGTTACAAAATGAATATATAAACCTTTAAAATCAATTTTAAGTAATGTTAAGTTTGATGGCTTTGTAACAGTAGCAATGGAAAATTACTGAGATGCATGATATACAGAGAAAAAATATAGAGTACAGCTAGAGAACATGCTGATAATTCCTGTACAAGATAAACTACTGTAGTTGACATAGTTTAGGCCTTTATGACCTTAGTACAAAATGAGTGTAAGAAAAACAGGATAGAACAACAGGGCATAAAGATAGGGAATATCTGGAAAGGCAGGGGCCCAGAGTGGGCTGCAGTTAAACTAACTGATAAGTAGGAGGACAGGATGATTATGTCTGTGGTGTTAACGAACTGATTAAGGTGGTATAAGCATCTACTGCGCATCCTTCAAAGGCTGCCAGCAGTG
>JASSUY010019047.1:19313-31120 GCA_032466535.1 Forpus xanthops | reverse complement strand
TTCTGGAAAATTATGTAATCCATACGTAGCCTCATGAATATGTATGTATGCTCTGTAGCTATATAAGGACTGCTTGTCTAGCAATAAGTGGACACACATGTTAGGAGGAGTTACCTCTCACGTCTCCCAGCACCGCAATAAAGAATACCTGCTTGTCAACTAGAAAACTTTGTTGGCAATTTTGTTCCTGGAGTTTTCTCCGAATCACTTTTAATACAAACTGAAATCATTAAAAATCATACTGGTCCGTGATAAACGGGGGGCTTTTATATTGAATGTTCTGGACAAACTTCAGTTTAGCCAGGCACAGATTAAGAGATGCGGGTGTATTGCAGTGAGTTACTATTACCAAGTTGTTGTAGCATTTTGTGAACACTTTCTGAGCTAAGAATTTGACTGTCTTTAGCATGTGTGTACCCAGAGACAGACAGGATCTGTTTTTTATGAGAGATCAAATGCTGGTGGCAGCTATTTGCCTGCATAAACACAGAGGTTTTAATAGCAAATTTTGTGATTACATTTTATTGAAATAAATTTATTTTTTAGTTTATATGTAGCTTTGGTTCTTTCTTCTACTAAAAATGCATGTATCCATTTTGAGCTTAGCACTTCAAAACCTTCATACAAATAAAAAGAAGTAAGATATATTTGCACCTATCTTAGATCTGGGAAGTCAGGATGCAAAGATGGGAATTAACATGTTTGAGTTTTGGTTCTGGGTTTTTTTATGGGTTTTTTTTTGCTTTTTTTTTTTAAAGTCTATCTTATTTTCAGTGTACTTTATTAGTTTCTATAAGAGAACCCAATTTTCTATTTCTAGACATTTCTGTTTTCTAGTTCAAGATAGAGTATCTCTGAATTACAAAGTTGAGTTCATAGATCATTTGGTTTTGACTATACAGGTTTTTAATTTGGGCTTTGTGACGATAGTTTATATAGCTCTGTGGTGGCAGCTACACACTAAGATGATGTTTGCAACTGTAATGGTCCTAATGTTGCACAGCTTGAGTTTCCCAGTGTCTGAAGTAAGTTTCTTTGCTCTCTCCTTTTTTCTTCCCATACTAGCTTTTGTAAGTGATATTTTAATTAATACTGTGCAAAGTCTGAATGCCCTTCTACAGGGATCCATACCGAACCCCTATATTGATTCCTTACTGCAAGAGAGTGAACAAGTCTTGAATAGGCAGTGATTAAAGATCTGAGTGAAATAAGCAGTCCTGTGATATAATAAAAATAAATATAAGTATTAGCTTAACATTTAATAAAGAATTATTATAAAAAGTGAATCCGACATTTTTTGAGACCTTTTGATAGTTTTTTAAAAAATAGGAATAGATAATACACAGCTTCAGAATTTGCATGTGTTTTGCAGTTCTCTAAAATATACTTTTTATGAATGTTCAAAATAGAAAACCATCTTGCAACTGATATTCTCACATCTAAAATGTCATATTGTTGCATTATTTTCTAGTAAATCACATCTACTTTGCTAGCTTCTTGACAAACTGCATATAAACACTATGCTTTTAAAAGTACAGATACAGAATAAAGAATTATTGTGGGTTTTTTTCATTACTTTTTACAACAACTTAATTATAGATATCTGTGTCAATAACAATTAATAGTGATTTTAGTGGATGTCAGAAATAACCAGCACTGAAGAAAATGTAAAGTGGTTTTAAGGCATTTTCGTGATCAGCAATGAGATTATTTGCAATCTGAGGTGAATGCATAGTGCTTAAACAGTCAGCATTGTTGGCATATGGACTGCAAGCAGCATGGTTGTCTTTAGTCAAGATTTTCAGCCTTTGGCCATGAATTTCAGGGAGATTTCTCTCAAAACATTTTGAATGATTAATATTTGTAATATGTACCTGTAGAGATTTTTTTTTAAGCTTTCAAAATAAGGCTGCCAGTTTTAGGGGAAAAAAAAAAGTGCATTTTTATGACATGGGGGAAAAAAATGTTTACTCTTTCATGTAAGTAAATAAGATAATCTTAAGTACCAGTGTAAGAATTTGACTTGGACAAGTTTTTCAGATGAATATAAAAAGTTGTTGTTCATAGATATTTCTGGCCAGAAGAGACTTTGGGAAAGCTGATACTTTCTCTTGCTCTGAAGCAGGACTTATGCCTGACATTTATGTAATTTATTTATATATATGTTCCACTGAGAACCTCCCCTTTATGATGGTCATCAGTCTAGTAATAGTTGGAAATAGTTCTCTAATATCTAACTTAACCTTTGCTGGTACCAATAATTTTTTTTGGTAGGTTTTTTAGTTTCTGTTTTGCTTTATTCTTTTATTCCAACCTGAGCAGATGTGGGCGGCTTTTGATACTTTCTTTGCAGCAATCTTCTGTATGTTTGATCATAGTGATGTCTTTTACATGTCTATTCTCTCTTTCCTGTTTTTTTCCTATCTACTTTCTGTATTACTTGTGTTACATTAAAGGGGGAGAAAACAAAATCCCTTGCTTCTTCAATGTGCCACTACCAGTCTGACTGCGTTCGCTTATATCGAAACTCTACTGGTCCAGGTTTACTGATAATTCACCACAGTGCCCAGCCCAATCAGCTACAACTATCAATCCGACCGCGTCCACTTATATCGGACCTCTCCTGGTCTGGAATTACCAATCAATCCGACCGCGTCCGTTTATATCGAACCTCTACTACTCCAGATTTGCTGATAGTGGTGACTGATTATCGAAACAGCGCAAAACAGTGCGATTTACTGATTGAGTTTATTGAGGCAACAGGTACAGGTTCTTATGGATTGCTGGTGATAAATACTGTCTGCAAAAGCATGTGCAAATAATAGTGACATGAATACAAGCGCTTGGTAAAGTTAACACAGCATAGCTCTAAACTATACAGGTGACAATAAGAGTAACTCTATAGAGATTCTAAGTTTTCCCAGAAAAGGCACCGGATACAGTGCAAGTCTTACCCACAGGCATCCCTATGGCGGGGGGAAGAGAGGTCCAGCCCGTCAACCGGTCTCAGGAATCCCGTTGATGTTATCTTCCTAAACTCGTCCATGATGGTATCTTCCCCATATCCCCCTTTGCCTTGGGTCATTTTATATTATTTTTACCTTCAAGGTGGAGCTTGAGTGACTCTAGTCATACGTACCTTTATTACTATTGGTGTAAATTTCTCTCGCTTTGAATTAAAGGTATATAACACCAGAAATTCAGAGCGCACACTCAGAGAGGGGTGGTCCCATTTTTTTGGGGGGTTGCATTTTAGATGGGTGTGTATTCTAGCATGTAAATGCATTATAATGACATTATAATGAAGCAAAGTTCATACTAAGGACGATACTCTGACAAAAGATGACAGGCCGCTGGCTCAGGGTAGCAGGTATGCAGTTTATCAGTTTCTTGCACCATCTCGTTCCCATCTTTTTGCTGAAGTTAGGACAAAATGTAACTGCAAGATCTCCACCTCGCCCCACTCTCTGTCTGTTACGGGTACCACTGTGAAGTGCACATTCCTGGCATACCAGGTGTGGCTGCATCTCATCCCGAGAGGGCCTGAAAGTCCATTTCTCTCTTATGTGTGGACAATGCTGTGTTTTGAATTTAATTTCCAATTACATTTCCTAATTATTCCACAACTTGCATGGGTGTATAAGCACTTCATATCATGCTGCCTCTTCTCCTGAAGCAGATAGCAAAAGAGCACAACTACCCCAAGGTTGTATGCAAGGTTTGATTGAGGAAATCTTGGAAGTGCAGCATAGGCAGCCATGATGTGGAATAAACATTTTGCTCCACTTCCTGGATATTAAGCCTCAACATTTATAGCCCAGTCTCATCAGCTGTATCATGACAGTTTAGTTGCCTAATGGGAATATGGTTCAGTTTTATGAGCAGGGTCCATTTCAAACTCCTTTTAGCTCAGAACATGGTAATTTTTGAGACAACATTGAGTCCTCAGTTTTTCTGTTGCTTGGCTACCATAGTTCTATGTGCACTAAAAATATCATATTGGGTGACAGGCATCTGCAGAATAGCTGTTACAAATAACAAAAATCACTGTAAATGATGGCAAAATTACAAAATGTAGCCACGGTAGGTAGAGAGTTGAAAATAATCTTTAGTGAAATCGGTGGTGTTTTTCATTTATTTCTGAATTCACGTTTCCATTTCCATGCCTGGCAGTCTTCTTCAAAGAAAAACAGCATCTATATCTATCTAAGTAATATGGTAGCATCTCTTCTGTGGCTTGCCTGCATCTGTAATAAATACTACAGTGAAGTTGCTTCCTTCTTTCCTCGATTTTAATAGTGCTTCTCTTTTTATATAGTTGAAGGAAAATGGTTACCTGTGAGAGCCAACATTGCATACTGTCTAGAATTGCAATTGATATAATTTATTAATAATCAGAAATTCGAGGCAAACTAGTTTAAAACTGATTTGCATAAAATCAGCTAATGTTTTGGAGTTTAATTTTTTCTGGATGGTTTTATTTCAAAATGACATTCTGTCTCAAGTTAAGAAGATGCAGGAATTGTCGATTTATGAGCCGTTTGGACAATTCTTACTTATATCAACCAAATTTTTACTGCAATTCATAGGTGAGTTCTGCTATGCCTTTATAATCTTTTGCTTTCTTTTCATTTATTTTGTGTCTCATATCCAAGTACTACTTTTCAGAACACTTTCCTTCTTTACTCTGAAACCCTTAGTGTTAACTGATCAGCTCTTGAGATTATTTTTACCGTTGTTAAGAGACGTTATAGCACTGGAATTCCAGTGGGGGTTGGAATTAAAAAACACAGGAATCAGTATTTCCAGATTAGGCAGCATTCTCAAACTGAGAATGTTCAACACCCACATTTGTCAGACATTGTCAGTGTTTTTAGTCACTGAAATTTGTTTTACATACAGACTTTTGTTCAACAGATTAGGTCTTCTATGAGATTATTTTTTAACATTCTTTTTCTTATGCATTAACTAATAATACTACCTGATAAGTATTTGAATGTTTTGAAAGTGTTTCAAAAAGTAACCATATCATTTGCTCCAGAGTGGAAAAAAAAAAAAAAAATCCAATCCAAAATAAAGTTTTTATTAAATTACAATTTTTAAGAAGACCATAATATCTTGTAACACGTTGAAAAGACTTACGGAAGAGAGACATTTTTTCTAATGCAAGAGTTTCATTTTTACATTAGTGGTGCTTCATTGAATGATGGCTTATTATATTGAATATAAAATAGTTCCCTCATTAAAACACTTCTGATGTGGATGGAGGCCAGTGTAAATTCTATGTTAATGTAAGGTGTAGAACTGAATGCCACTACTTCTGTTGAGACATGAAACCAGGAGAAGGGTTTTAAATGTGGGCTAAGTTAATTATTACGTACCTGCTTCTTAATTTTCTCATTAATGAAATCTCACAATTTCTGGTAAAGTTTTGTGTGATGGAAGTGGAATTAAAAGCAGAGTATTAAATAATTTCTATTTTTTTTTTTTTAATGCTGCTTGTTCTAGACTGAAAGAAATCATAACTGCAATAATACATGCTATTTCTTGTCTTTCCCATCTGAGGTACTTTGTGACCTGATAAGCATTTGAAGAAGCTATATCATCTTGTTAATTCTTGTATACTGTCCTGATGTAATCTGGAAATGTATTTTTGTTGTTTGGTTGGTTTGGTTGTTTGGGGGTTTTTATTTTGTTTGTGTTTTTTTTTTTGTGTGGTTTTTGTTTGTTTTGTTTTTGTTTTTTTTTTTATTACTATTTCTTTCAAAATACAGGAATAATTATTATTGTCAAAACAGTGATAGCTTTAAATATTCCATCCCTAACGTTTTTTCATTAGGTCATAGACTTCTCTAGAAGTAGGAAAGCCATACTGGAATGGCTCCTAGGTAAAGCAACACCCTGAACCACACAGCTGAGTATATATGGAGCTTTTTGGCTTCAGAAGCCTGCTCCAGGCAAATTTTTGGAATTCCAAAGTCCTGGAGCTCCAAGTCTGTCATAGTGCACCAGCTACTAAGAAGGAGAAAACTGACAGCTACAGAGCAAAGTCACAGAAATTCTGAGGAATCTTGGATCCAGAAACTTCTCAGCTACATGTAAGAAGTTTCTTGTGGAAGCTGGCAGGAAAAAAATGTTGCACGATTGTTTTTTCACACAGCATTATAGCTCTGGTAAATAATCATTTTCAGTTGAAGGATGTTTCTACAAAAGTTTCTGGCCCCATACTTTCTGTAATAAAGTAAGTCTTTGTTGCCACACTATGTTGCAAGGCAACTGGTGTGAAATTTCTCCTGTCATGCATCCTCAATTTGTTTGAGCTTCTATATTATTTACAAATTAAACACTCAGACTTAAAGAAAAAGTCAATGATCAAACATCACATACAAAAAGGTTTTGTAGCACCTAAAGAATCATAAACATGTTGAAGAATACTTAGAAAAAGTTATCAATGTGACATGTTAGGGCTCATCATGGAAATCCTGTAAACGAGTAAATATGTCTCTAAATGTGATTTGCACTGTAAAATGGGTTGGATAATAGAAAATAATAGCATACATTTTTCCTTTGCTCAGATTACAGCATTTGAACTTACTGTTTTCCAACCACTGACTGACTTTGCTATAAAATTAAATAATTTGAGACAGAAAAGCTTGTGAGGCTTTTAATGTTTCCAAACCATTGTTGTCCATATTTATGAAGTAACCTGAATATTTATTCTCACTTTTGGGTACATAATTTTTATTTTTATACTAGTGACTGATCTCAAAAGCCCACACAGGAGATAACATGAATACTGGAGTTAAATATTTGTGTTTCACTCTGTGAAGATAAAGATTTTAATCCATTTCTTTGTCAGAATTGAAATGAGAGGATTTGTCCTTATGTGACCAAGTAATACTCTTACTGACTCCAGGTAACAGAGTTCAGTGTTATCTTGCTTTTCTAGCAAGTCAGGAGATGTAAAAATTGTTAATTCCAGGCAAGACTAGGGATAAAGTTTTCATGTCAGCCCAGTATAAGCACTTATTCTTGGCAATGATGGCTATGTGCAGCATATGGACCCATCTGGAGCCTGCATTTCTTTTGAATATTCAGTAGAGAGGAGGGGTATGCAGAGAACTCACCACACACGGTAACACTTTGGGATTTTGTTTGGAAGTCCCATTATGCCCTTAATGCTATTTTCCTAGCTACTCTTCTAGAATAAAATGGAGGAAGGCACTGATCTTGAGACTATGACAAAGAGCAAATGCTCTTCCCTGGGGCTAGTCTGTGTCAATTGATTAATTGGGAGAAGTTTCTCACAGGCAGAGGTACTTATTCTGTATGCCTCTATTGGATTGCATAAATCTTGCTTGATTACTAAAAGCATTCTAGAGTATGACTCATTGTAGGGTCTTACTTTTAATATGTGGCTATTCCTTTTAAATAAATAAAACAATTGCAATGTGTGTGCATCCTTGTCTTATCAGTATTAACAGTTATTTTATTCACTCAGTTTAGCTGTGCTTTTTATCATTACTTCTAATAAATCTTAAGTACATTCAATATTACTTAACAATGTTTGAGCTAAGTGTACTAACTTTCTGAAAAGCGTTACATTACCACTACAGTTGCTGTCCTTCAGTTGGCACAGATTACAAACAGTGTAGCTATGGTTTGTATGTTCATTTGCACAGAGTAGGTATGCTTCAGTATAAGGTAGTTGAAGGTGCTGGCATGTTTTTCAACCAATAGCAGAAAATAAGGAGCTTTCCTGAAGACACAGTAAACTTTGAGAAACTACATTTCTTCTACTAAGATAATAGTCAGAACTACAAAACGACAAATTCTACTCCCAGAATAGTCAAAGGGAAAGTTTCTCAGTGGTTTACTTATAATCTTGTTTGCCATAGTTTTCTGACTCCAAGTATTATTTATGTCCCATGTAACTTCCCATTATTTTAGCAAGAGTTTATTTGTCAGAGGTTTTGTTAGGAAGTAATCACTCCAGGGCTTTTCTCCTCTCACTTATTTTTAAGAAAGACACAGGACAGTTATTTATTTTGGAAATAATTATGATTATGCAGCTTGATTAAAAAAATAAAATATTTTGTTTGTATTTTGTCTTCTGAGCACATAAATATCTATAATCCATCATAGTAATTTTCTTTTTAATTTAGTCATAATTTTTTGCTGAAGTTTGTATACAGTCTTGTTTCCTGATGTCTATCATTCTTTTCATCTTTTTAAGACCATTATTCAATCATAGAAATTTGATGGCATTTCATTGCAAATACTGAAATTATTACAATTTACATAAACTAAGAGTAAGGCATTTGGAAAACAAATCATTGAAATACTCGCATACGGCTGTAGAACAAGGCCTGCTGAAAAGCTACATGAGAAACTGTAAGAAAGTAATTTACTGAACTGCCCATTCGACATGTTAGTTTATGTTTTACAATGGGTAGTATGCTCCTTTCTGAAACTCATGGTGTCATGCTTGTTCTTAAGGTACTATTTAACAAAAATAACAACAACAGAAACAAAAAGAAAACAAAAAAAAATTCAATACTTGTTTGATAGGTAAAGCAAGAGTGGAGGAATCAAAGAATTTTAAGTGATTACTTAAAAGTGCTAGTGAAGCTGCTTAGGGGAAGGAAGCACAGTGTGAGTATTTAATAAAGCCAGGGTGTGAAGAGAAGACAAAGGAAGTGGAGGAACTGGCCAAGAGGTCTGTAGTTCAGAGCAGGGCTCATCTTTCTGACAGAAATTAGCAGATATTTGACACTTCTCTACTGCATCCTTTATCGTGAGGCTGTTTTTTTTCCTTCTGGTCAATGCAACATGGTGTCATGACCTACCTGCTTCCATTTTCAGAATCAGCACATCAAGTGGAAAATTTCAGAATCTTCAGAAGCCAGAAGTTATTTCAAAAGATGACATCATACTCCACAAAAGTAAAAAAAAAATTAAGTCATATAACATTTGCCTCTATCACTAGGCAAGAAGTGAGCTAGCTGGAAAGCCAGTTTTGACAAAATTAAATCTATTGAATGTGTGAGTTCTTTAAAACAAATACTAAATGTCACTTTTATTATTATTATGAGGGCAAAATAATCTATTTTACTGAATGGAATTTCTCTTAAGGAACTTGAACATACACTCTGCTAAGGAAAAAAAATTACTAAAACATTATCCCACTGCTAATTTTTTTTTTTTTTTTTTTTTTTAAAAAGCCTGAGTACTGCGAATCTACTCTCAAAGAGAATAGATTGCACAGGAATGTTTCTGGTCTCTGTGAAGAGGTTACAATTTCTAAGTCAACAATTTCTGTAGTCTTACGAATGTCATCAAAAAGGACAATTCAAATTTTAATTCTCCTAAAACAATGATGGTCAGCAAACATTTGAAAAGTTTTTGTAAATATAGTTGCATGGTACTGGGTTTGTATATTTGCTTGATGGAAAAAAAGCAATCCTGTTATTATTCAAGAACCAGCCTGAACATTTGCACCCAAAAATCCTGTCCTAAAGACATACAATTAACAAATAGAGATACAAGTGAAAAAGAAGCCCTTAAAGAACAAAATCACCGTAGTAGGGATTTGTAATAATCTAAAAATTTGCATTATATTACGTTTTTCCCCCATCTACTTCCAAACTCCCCTACCATGGGCAGTGACACCTCCCACTAAACCATGTCACCCAAGGCTTTGTCCAACCTGGCCTTCAACACCGCCCATGGAACATTCACAACTTCCCTGGGCAACTCATTCCAGTGACTCACCACCCTTACAGTAAAGAATTTCTTCCTCAGATCCAATCTCAACGTTCCCTCCTTAAGTTTGAATCTGCTACCCCCTGTCCTCTAACTACAGTCCCTCATGAAGAGTCTCTCCCCAGTATCCTCATAGCCCCTCTTCAGATACTGGAAGGCTGATATGAGGTCTCCATGCAGTCTTCTCTTCTCCAGGCTGAACAGCCCCAACTTTCTCAGCCTGTCTTCATACTGGAGGTGCTCCAGTTCCCTGATCATCCTTGTGGCCCTCCTCTGCACTTGTTCCAACAGTTCCATATCCTTTTTATGTTGAGGACACCAGAACTGCACACAATATTCTAAGTGACGTCTCACGAGAGCAGAGTAGAGGGGCAGGATCACCTCCATCAACCTGCTGGTCATGCTCCTTTTGATGCAGCCCAGGATACAGTTGGCTTTCTTGGCTGCAAGAGCACACTGCCGGCTCATGTTCATTTTCTCATAGGCCACCACACCCAAGTCCTTCTCCTCAAGACTGCTCTGAATTTCTTCTCTACCCAACCTGCAGCTGTGCCTGGGATTGCTCTGACCCAGGTGTAGGGCCTTACACTTGGCATGGTCAAACTTGATCAGGTTGGCATCAGCCCACCTTACAGGTGTGTTAAGGTCCCTCTGGATGGCATTCCTTCTTTCCAGTATATCAACCCAACCACAGAGCTTGGCATCACTGGCAAACTGGCTGAAGGTGCACTCAAACCCACTGTCCATGTCACCGACAAAGATGTTGAACAAGACTGGTCCCGACATCGATTCCTGAGGGACATCACACCACTTGTTACTGGTCTCCAGCTGGACACTGAGCCATTGAGCACAAGTCTTTGTGTGCGGCCATCCAGCCAGTTCTTTATCCACCGAGTGGTCCACCTATCAAATTGGTGTCTCTCAAATTTAGAAACAAGGATGTCATGTGAGACAGTGTCAAACGTTTTTCACAAGTCCAGATAGATGACATCAACTGCTCTACCCCGTCTATCAGTTCCTTAGCCCCATCATAGGAGGCCACCAAATTGATCAGGCAGGATTTCCCCTTAGTGAAGCCATGCTGGCTGTCATCAACCATGCTGTTGCGTTTCACGTGCCTTGGCATGCCTTCTAGGAGAATCTGCTCCAAGATTTTGCCAGGCACGGAGATGAGACTGACTGGTCTGTAATTCCCCTGCTCATCCATTTTCCCCTTCTTGAAAATGGGGGTTATATTTTCCTTTTTCCAGTCCTTGGGAACTTCACCTGACTGCCATGATTCTTCAAAGATGATTTACAGAGTCTTAGCAACTTCATTTGCCAGCTCTTTCAGGACCTGCAAATGGATTTCATCACGTCCCATAGGCTTGTGTATGTTCAGGTTCTTAAGATGTACTCAAACCAGATCCTCCCCTGCAGTGAGCTACCTTCACAGCAGCTAATGCCTTTAACAAACAACACACTTTTTATTCCAGGCATAGAAGTTAGTCAGGCAAATCTTGACTGTTTTGTACATCTAAGATTATTTCCAGCTATGCAAAGGACAGATTCTTTCTTTGCTGTAATATAAAGCTGTCAAATATACTTCTTATTATAGTTTTATTGCTTTTGTAGAATCACAGAATAATTAGGGCTGGAAAGGACCTTAAGATCATCTCGTTCCAACACCCTGCCATGGACAGGGACACCTCCCACTAAACCATGTCACCCAAGGCTATGTCCTACTCGGCCTTCAACACCACCAGCAATGGAACATTCACAACCTTCCTGGGCAACCCATTCCACTGCCTCACCATCCTTACACTTAAGAATTTCTTCCTCAGTTCCAATCTAAATTTCCCCTGTTTAAGTTTGAGCCCGTTATCCTTTGTCCTATCACTACAGTCCCTAATGAAGAGACCATCCCCAGCATCCCTATAGGCCCCCTTCAGATACTGGAAGGCTGCTGTGAGCTCTGCATGCAGCCTTCTCCAGGCTGAACAGCCCCAACTTTCTCATCCTATCTTCATACGGGAGGTGCTCCAGTCCCCTGATCATCCTTG
>JASSUY010019047.1:0-19213 GCA_032466535.1 Forpus xanthops | reverse complement strand
CACTTGTTCCAACAGTTCCATGTCCTTTTTATGTTGAGGACACCAGAACTGCACGCAGTACTCCAAGTGAGGTCTCATGAGAACAGAGTAGAGGGGCAGGATCATCTCCTTCAACTTGCTGGTCTTTTTGCTTTAACTGTAAGTGGTGTTCATACACTATAATGAGTTTGGCTCTGTAAAATAGTAGGCATGCGACAGATTTTTAGAAAAGGAAATGCACGAATAATGTTCTCCCTGTAAGTGTTAATGCCAGGTATATGGAAATTTGAAAGTGGGAGATGATCTAAATTATATAAGTATGTAACCTTGGAAGAGAAGTTGAAGATGGAACAGCTTTTAAGACGATTTAAATAAATAGTTTTAGCCTTTCATATGAGTTAGTACATAAATGAGTGTATTTGGCACTGAAAATTACAAAGTGGTTGGTTTTGCTGTGATGCTGGCTGGACTACAAAAATAACATTTGGTTTCAGGATGCAGAATGCTGCAGGGACAAATAAGTGCATTATGTAGCTGTTCTCTTAATGTCATTAGGAAACCAATAAACTTGAAAGTTCCTATTCAAGAGAGTACACTACTCTTACAACTGTAAGTTTACAAAAGACTTAGAACTCTCTGTGTTCTTTGTAATGCAAAACAGCTTTGTGTTCTGTATATAGCGAAAGCAGAATAAAGATTACTATGGCAGTACAAGTAAATAATTTTACATTATCACAACATTGGGTTTATCAGCTATTTTGAGTTCACATCAGCAATATTTGGGAGGAAATAAGAGTTAAAATGATAAGTTAAAAATTCTGTGAGAATATATGTCACTGTAAGAACATATACTATCATTGTAAGAATCTATGCCTTGTAACTTGAAAAAGCGTTATAATTACATGTGCTCCTTTCACTAAGGATTCCCATCAATAGCTGCAGATGAGATGCATTGAAAGTGATTTGCCTGAAACAGACTTTTCTAATAGCAAATTAGTGCCCTTTATTTTTATGTATTCAGATTTCATTAGATCTGTATTAAATGTGGTTATTTCTGGTTTAATTCATGGACTTCTTTGAAGTTAAATGCCATTGTTTAGTCCAGATACAGATTAGCCCTTTTATTAAAGGTTTTCCTTATTATGACACAAATTAACATCCTCACAGTGGAAGAATTAAATTTAGTGTTTTAATGTAATAATTAATGTATTCATTTATCCTAGTGTGGAATGTTTGAGGGTTTTGGAGAGGTATTGTTTTAATCAGCCCTAATTTCCTTAAAGTTCATGCTTTTCCACTAAGATGCAGCTGATTGGCTCAGTGAATGGCTGTTGCTAAATTGCCCTCAGAGCTTCATCTGACAGCAGACATAGTAAAAAAATTGTTTTATTGAAGTCATACCTAGCATGTTGATTCTTTTTCTAAATTATACTACTGAAGCATATCATACATTTAGTTACCTGTCTGACAAGATGTCTATTTAATAGGAAAAACTCATTCTGACTGTGATTGATGGTGCAGCTGCCTCTTTTTAGTGATGTAGAAAATAAGCTGAGTTCAAGTACATCTGGCTACAGCATGGCATGTCTCTCTTTACTGCTGCTTCCTCATTTCTCTTAATTTGGATAAGGCTTTGCTTTGAACACACTTATTCCCAGCGTCCTCTCTCCCAGCCACTGTTCTCAGGGCTTTCTTCTTTTTGACTTTGAAATTACTTCAGAGACATTATTCTGTACTGGCCTACATTAAAGAATTTTTATTTTTTTAATTCCTATTATGCGCTGTCCAGCTCAAGGACAACAGTTTCAAAAATAAGAGCCAACAGTAAAGACTAAATAGTGACATTCGCCCTTTTTCTTCACTTTCACTCTGTATTGTGGCATTTTGTTTCAGGTGCTGTTTTCCATGAGCTGATTTCTTTGGTATTCTGGCTTGGCACCTATCTTAATGCAAAGAGACCACAGGCACATTGAAGGAGCACAAAATTTGTCCTGAGGTTGCTGTACTATTTTAAATATATTTGACAATGTGGCTTTTGGGTGAAGAGGACAGAGTCATGAGCCTAAGAGTTCGCCTTCTCCTAGGAGACTTGTAGGGTAAACCTGTATAACCATCACCAGCTTTCTGTTGGCTGCACAGCTCTACTGAGAAACAATTCTGCAGATAATCATCTCTAAATATCAGTCTGGTAGAGAAAAGGATAACCTTACAAGTAATCCATTGACATAATCCATGCAGCCACAATGGTCATAAATTAAAGATATTAAGCAGAGCATTGCACAGAGCACATGCTAGTAGAAGAGTGAAAATTGTACTTAAAATTCATACATTTCACAACATGGTCTGCAGTTTATCTGTCATTTCCATTCAAACAAAATATGCAGAAGGTTCTGAATTTATATTAATGCCTTATCTATTATCTCATTTTGGTGGAAGTTGGAGACAAGCCAAATACCAGATTTTGAAGTGTAGAGTATGACATCATTCCTGTTTATATCTTCATACTATTTTTATATATGCCTGCATATACACACTTTTTTATCCTTGTCACCACGAAGGCAATTTGTCGGGAAAAGGATAATCTTCCAGACACAGAGGTATATTGGGGAAATAGGAAAAAATTCTGAAATAGTGAACACTGCTTATAAATTAACATGTTTGTGTTTCCTTGTGGTGCAAAAATTGGTTGACAGTATCATCCTGAAGCTTTTGGTTTTAGGGGGAAATGTCTTTCCACAAGAAAAGAATCATGCAAGGGTAAACTGTGTTTCTTTCTTCTCAAGCTACAAAAATAGAATAACAAAATAGTTCAAAGTGCTTAAGCCTGCTTTCTTTTGTATTTTTCTAATTGCATCATGGTTTTCAGAAGTTAATAATGTCATTCTACTAAGACAATTTTGGCTAACATGGGATAAGGAAAACAAAGCCATGCACAGATCTTTTGTGAACTGGTTGCTATGCTGATGAAATGTTAATGAAGTACTGTACACCCATGAGATTTTGTGGTCATTGAAATTACTGTGCTGGATAGACTGTCTCCCAGTAAGTCAGTGTTCATTTGACTCTTTTGCCAGTTCTTTTGGTATTATAAGAGACCAAATACCAAAATTGTTCCTACATTACATTTCTTCTGGTCTACAATAACCTCAAAACAGAGAGACTGGGGGATTTGTTTGCATTTGTTCTGTCTTTTAAAAAATTACAGTGCTGTTTGGAAAACAACCGAAGGAACTATATCGTTAAGTATTTATCTTTATTATGCAGAAAAAAATAACCATATGGAATGCTTCCTCTCTGGTGTGAAGTGATTGTTGTGATGGGGTTTGGAAATAGACAACTCCTTCCCAGTATCAGTGAAAAATAATACAGGTTATTGCATGGGTATAGACTTTGTTCCTCATAAAACACATGTTCTTAAAGAACAAAAGATCATTTTTTGTATATAAAGGGAAAGTAAACAGTTGTCCAATCTCCTTTACAGTTTGTCAGAGGAACATGAGACAGTGTTCCTCCATGTTTCCATTCATAGATATTAAGGTAATTGCAAACAAAATTAAAAAAAAAAAAAAGAACAGAATTCACAAGCAAAATGTGAATTCTAGGAAATGACACTCAGGTGCTGAAAAGTGTGCTAGAAGTACAGTGAAACTGAGAATGAGTCATAGACACTCAGCATGAAAAGGGGTTAAAGGTTCCCCTTTCCTCTGTATTTGGGACAGCATGAACTGGGTTGTCAGCTTATTCTCTTAGACCAAGATTTTTCTAGTATCATGGAAATAGATTCTAAGTGCCATTTGTAAATGTCCTCATGTATCCCGGGCTTTTTAAAGAGTTGTTGTAGAGATATGCTGTAGACAAGATCTCCTGTTTTCCCCATTTTTTCAGAACACAATCTGGACTCTTTTCTCTCTTAGTGGCAAAACACAGCAGTTGTACATTATAATCCTACTGGAAGACACAGGGAGATGGACATTTCAGTAGAGAGAAGATAAAGAAACAGCAAATTCAAAAGGTTGAAATAAATGACTTTTAGAGAATAAATTAGGCATTGAATTTGCTTACAATATTATAATCTAATGCTAAAGAGATAACAATTGTTTTAATTATCTCTGTCTTCTCTCAAAGAATTACCAAACACCTAGATTTCTTCCAGTATTGCCCTGACACCACTACTCACTCTCTTCTACCTCAGTGGGATGCTTGGTTTGATCTGTGTGTCCTCATCTTTATTCCAGACTAAAGAAATCTTGGTAATTTATTCTCTCCTTGCATGGAAGTTGCTCAAGTAGTTTTGATCATCTTCCAGAATCACTTATGAAAGTTCTCCACATGCAGAAGACCTGAATTGCATTTCCAGTATTCAAAATACCAGCACTCTTGCCAAGCATGTAAACTTATAGGATCAAAGCATTTTCTGGTTTCTTTCTCTTGGTTATTTTTCTACCTACTGTTACCATTTTAATAGTATTTTGTACTTGTTATCCAAACACTGTTTTACTGTTTCCAATGATCAAACTACTTCAGCAATTTCCTGAGCAGTCATAGATTATGTAAAAGTGAGATCATTACAAACCAGAAATGTAGCACAGTATTCTAGGATCAGTGATATAATTTCCAATATACTTGGTATCTCTCATCTTGTCCATTATGCGAATGCTTTAAAAAAGACTATAATAGAATCATAGAATAGCAAGGGTTGGAAAAAACCTTAAGATCATCTAGTTCCAAATCCCCCCACCATGGGCAGGGACTTCTCATCCTAGATTATGTAATAATAAGAGCTGTGTGAATGTTTCATTTTAGTAAGATTTAGTTAACTAAGAAAAACTTGTCTCAAATATCCTTTAGGAAAAAACACCTCAGAATGGTGATTGACACCATTTTTCATTATCACAGCATCTGGATTTGTCAATTATTTTGAGTTCACATTGTCAGTATTGGGGGGAAGTTAAAGAAAATCTCAGATGCCCTCAGGAGAGTTTAGTGAATGAGCTACAGTAAGTGATGTACAGAGGGAAGGAGAAAATAGGTAATTGTTTCTTATACAGAATAAGAAAAGAATTTGTCATGTAACAGTAATAGAACAAGTTTTTAAGGCAACACAAATTCATTTTCCTCTTGTGGAATGTTGCTGTAGTTAAAATTATAAATCAATTAGGGAAAAATAAATTTATTATATCATAGAATGGTTTGAGTTATAAGGGAAGTTAAAGATCATCTAGTTCCAAACCCCCTGCCATGGGCAGGAACATCTTCCATTAGACTAGATTGCTCAAAGACCTGTCCAACCTTACCTTGATCACTGCCAGGGATGGGGCATCCGCAACTTCTCTGGGCAACCTGTGTCAGTGTCTCACCATCCTCACAAGGAAGAATGTTTTCCTAATAGCTAATCTAAATCTAACCTCTTTTAATTTAAAGCCATTACCTTCGTCTCTCATTCCATGCCCTTGTAAAAAGTCCCTCTCTGAATTTCTTGTAGGCCCCCTTTAGTCTTTGGAAAGTTGTTAAGATTAGAACAGTGTCATGGTTTAAGCCCAGCAGATAACTCAAAACTTCACAGTTACAGCTGAACCCAGGACAAAGAGAAATTAGTAAGGTCCACTGATACATAGTCCATGCGCAAGTTTTGATCTAGACATCTTTAAACTGCTGACTTTTGTAAACTGTGAGAGATATTTGAAAGATAAGGAGTTGTACACCTCTCATGTGGTTAAGCCTTTGCTATTAGCTACTGTTGTAAAAAAAAAATCTTTGCATGCATCATTGGTATGAATCAGTATGGATATTTTTATACTCACTTGAATAGTATTGAATAGGTTTAGCTGTCAGTTGTATGTCAAGACGAGTTTGGCATCAGGTGTGTTGCATTATAATTTAAAATCTTTCTTTAAAAACCACAAAACTAATTAGAATAAAACAGAATAGCTTTCCTAGACTTTATTAGTCAGAGCATCTAATTCTCCAAAGTGCATCACAGAGAAATTGGACAGATATGAGCAGTGTAATAGTGTCAGCATATGGTGCTTCCTTTGTGCACTCAGCAGTGCTCACATGAAGCCCTCTGTGCCACAGGTACTTGCACTGTGACTGGGAAGGCTGGCCAAGATCCCCAGATTGACTCTTTTTTTCTGTCTAATTGGGAAATAAAGACTCTTAATCTTCTCCTTGCCCTTTAGTGACTAAATTCAGCCTAATATATTTTCAAGGTGTGCTCCTGAAGTTATGCTGCAGGTCAACCCTGTCTCTCAAGAAATTATTTTTTTTCTTTAGAAAACATTCATTAACTCATCAAAGCTTTTGTGCTGAAGGTGTAGACTATATAGTAATTAATAGGCAAAGACTCAGCCTTGTCAAAAGATGTGATTACCGCAACTGTTATGTGACAGGTGCCAAAGAGAAGGAAATGATGGAATCCTGCTGGTTTTTCAGCCACTGATTGGTGTAAACCAGGTTGTATACCCATGACAGAAATAGTCAAGGAGCTTTGGCAGGTGGTACCTAAAACAGTGTTACAAACACAGAAGAATTTCACCCACTTAAATTAGAATTCTGAATTATATTCTTGATTATATTGTCACCAAAGCTATCCTTTTGCATGTAATTTTGCTTTCTTTGTGTAAGTGGCAGTAAATATAATACATATTGGCTCAAATAATGTCATTTATGAAACAACCTATAGTTTTTCCTGGAGAATAAACACTCTTAAAGCTCATATTAATTTTTCAGTGCCAGAAATTGGTCCGTTATACTTATTACTAGTATGCGAGAAACTTATTGACATTAAAAAAATATAGGCATTAATATCTACATTTTTTAAAAACATCATGACTGGAATGCATCACTGGGCATACATGAGCAGTCATGCATGCAAAATATGCACTATAAAATGATACACGGAGTTGTACAATGAACTATTAAAAAGCAACTAAGAGGAATAACTATTATAATGGAATGTAGACGTGGTTTGTACAGGCAAAGGTTATAATTTCAGAGAAAAGCAGGATAAATATGCTTGTGCCCTACCTACTTAAAAAAAATAATGTGGTTGCAACTCTATGTAACTTTTGTAATATGCAACAGCTGTTAAGTAAAGACAGAAAGATGGTGAGTGGGGTGGAAAGGAAATATTTTAGGATCTCCATACAAATAGCTTGACTCAATACTGGGGACAGTTTGGAAATACTTGATATGAATCATAATTGTGTACTTCAGTCAGTCAATAACAAGGAATATATTGACATGCTCAACCTGTTCATTTGAAACCAAGAACGCCTACCTAAGCTAAACACCAATTACCTTTCCCCTGACAATTTTTCAAATGTGAAGACAATTTTCTGCTCCCAATAGGAGGAAGAGGCAGGTGAAAGACTTTTTCTTTATAGCAAATACAAATTAAATTTTAATCTGGAGTATGATAATCAACAGCATTTCAAAACCATAAAAAACTGCATGTTTTTGTGCTGCCTCTTCCAAATTCTAAAGGAAAAGAGGCATTTCTAAGGTTATTTTCAAATTCCTAACCTCAGATATATGATATCCCATTGGTGTGAATAGTGCATAATTTCATGGCATTGTCAGATGCCAGATCCTAGGAAAATAAATAAATAAAATTTGTTTCTTTGTCTGCAGAACATGTTGTCCATCTTTCTCAAATAATCTTTTTGCTCCTACCTGCGTGTTTATGTGGCATATCACCAAATCTGACATGTCTCCATGATTGTAATTATTGGAAGCATGAATATGGATATTTCCTTATAGTTTTTAACATTTCTTTGAAAAGTGATTAAAGAATAGAAGTAAAGGTAGTTAAGAATTTAAAAGTTATCTTTGTATAGACATTCTTGTCAAAATGTGTATTTGGCTGTTAATCATATTCTAGAATAAATATCAGACTTAAACCCATCAATCAATGTCTGTCTTGTTTAATTTTGTCATATCAACACCATTTTGGTAATTTATAATGTTCCAGTAATTTTATTTTTACACACCATTTTTCTTTTTTCTATTAAACTCTGCTCATGTAGAACATGCAGCAGAGCTGTAAACTATTTGACACACAGGAATAAATGTGCCTGTGATTATGTTTGAGGAAGAAAATCACTGCCATGTCTGCTTCTGTTTACACATTGATTGTAAAGAGAGAAAATGAAGCAGAGAATATGGGGGTCTATAGTATCAATGACATTTACTTTTCTGCAGAAGAGTTTGGGCTCAGTAGTCCTGTTCTAGAGCAGTCTTACTTCTGTGGACTGCCTTTTCCTCTCTTTTTTTTTTTTTTTGTTTTGTTTTGTTTTCTGGTACATCATTTCACCCTAAACTTGCCAGATAGAGGACCTAAATTATTTATATAAACCTCTCCAACTGGGAAACACTTCAGCTTGTCCTAGTTAATTTTAATGTTTGCATGTCCTACTTTTCTAGTGAGATATTGGGAATTGTTTATTTTCCTTTAAGCCCCATAAACAATTGGCTGATTTTTTAGGAATACAGAGTACCACACTCCCTCATGAATGTCAGCCGGGTCTGGGGTGCTCAGTCTGTCTACTTAGTGGCTATAATTATCCCAGTGAATTAACCAGTTTCCTATTAAATATTCTTGATACATCACTTGCTCTTGCTCTTTTGTTTGTTCATATGGTGTTTTTCCCAGTTTCTGCTCATGTTTCCTACTGCAATTTAAACTGCTCTTTAGAAACTACCATACTGTTACTTTTCTTGATATTTAACCAGATGAAAACATTGATTAAACTATATTTTGCCAAACTACAAGCTTTTAATAAGAAATACCTGTCCATAAAGCCTCTATTTGTCAATGCCTGGGGGCAAGTGACCCTCACATTTTGATAAAAATATTTACTGCTAACAGTGGGCATGATGAAAGACTTGAAAGACTTAAGAAAATGGGACAGTCCTCCCTAACTTATGTATTTGAGCTATTTAATTTTCAACGTTTTTCAAAATTCATGTCTTTGGTAGGCTTCATCCACTGCTAGTGGATGATCAGCATTCCACCAACAGTTTTGAATGGCTTGCTTTTTGCCTTACAATTAGATAGTTTAATAAATTGCTGCACTCTTGATTGGAGCTGTGTTATATGCAGAAAATATGCATAAAAAGAAGACTGCACATGATTCTAATAACTCTTTGGTCAATATAAGTAGAGTATTTAGACTGAATACCTTTGCTTTGCTGAGGTTGGTCAAAACTCAAGTCATAAAAGTTATTTTTGTTTTGCCTTTTTAGAATATTGTACTTTGCCTCTTGAATCATTTGTTGTGGCTGTGAAACTAGGTAGAAAGGTTGTTTTAAGATGTTCTAATGTGACAGGAAAAAATCTTTTTCTCTAAAAGCATGGTGGTGGTTTATATACTTTTAAGTAATAAATGTTTTTCTTGCACAAAAAAATTAGTGTGTTTAGCTCTATTATGATTTTATATGTAAGTAGTAACCTTACACAATTATTCAGAAAAGTTTTTAGTTAGTTAGCTCTAGAAACAATAAAAGGAAATATCTAAAGGA
Organism: Forpus xanthops; assembly: GCA_032466535.1. NCBI lineage: Eukaryota > Metazoa > Chordata > Aves > Psittaciformes > Psittacidae > Forpus > Forpus xanthops. Next base: position 9,712 of record JASSUY010019047.1, on the reverse strand, counting down.
TAAAAAGGCAAAATTAAATCACTTAAGAAGTTACTTACAGTAACTTGCTAGTAACTTGTTCTATTATCTTCCTCAATGCATATGGAGTGTGATATATTTTTAATTGAATGCACTGATCTACATATTGTGCAGAAGTGCAGTCATATTCACTGTGAACAAAAACTTTTCTAAGATTGAATCATTTTTTTTTTTTTAACTTCAAACTGTGTGTTCGCCCTTTTTTTAACTCATGAAAATAAAGTAATCCATAGGACTCAGATGCATATTTTTATATCTACTATGTTAGAAGTCTGACAAAATTATAAACCTTTATAAATTACTCTTCAGAGTGGATCTCAGTATCCAGCCCTAAATTACAATTGTAATTAAGAAAATGAGTAAAATGTGCAATCTCCAAGTTAAGAACTCAGTTTGCACCTAAAACAGTCTTCATTGACAGGATTAAGAGATTTACATTCACTACACAAAGAATAACATGCAAAATATTTTATTTGCATTTGTAAAGACAATTCTTTTTAAACTACAGTGTAAGGCCAAACACATTGGGAAAGCTGGAGCAATATTCCAATATGATGTCTTACCTTCAACCAAAATGTTGTGCACTACATAGTTATATACTTCATTAAAAGTATATTTGTGCAACACATTATCACTCTAAGTCTGGATTCTAGAAATAGTTTTGTTTGTGTAACAACTTCAGTACATTTTTATAATATATTATAAAACTATAACACATTACAGATATTATGCAACTTTCTATAAATAACTCTTCCTCTTTGTACGCTTTCTAACACAGAATGACGCCACCTAAAAAGACTGGCTATGGTTACGAATGGTAATAACTGTCTATTTTTTAATATTTTGATTTTAGCACTCATATTTTTCCCTAGTTTATCATTCCCAGTTTCAGATTAGAGATGCTCTGTAGTATGTGCTTTAGGTAGTTAATTAGCCAACAAAGGGAGAGAGAGAAAGGAAAGCTAATGACAGGAAACGTAACAGGGAAGGAAATGATACTGCACAATGACTTGGGCTTGTTGTTCTATGTTAAACATCTTTACTGCCCTGTTTAACTCAAATATCTTTAATTTTATGAATTTTCATGAATTTTATTCTTATTAATTACAGTGAGAATTATAGATTAACTTATATATTATTTATATAGCACTTGCACTTACTAAACTGCTTGGAAAAAAATTGCTGTCAAAAGTTACAGTTGAAATAGGTAACATGAAGATATAATATCTATGGATAGTATATAAGCATTAGGATTGATACACACTAGAGAAATGATTGCATAAGAATAATTGTTTTATCTCTTAGTGAACTCAGATTTGTGCAGTTAGACGTATGAATTTCACAGAAATATGTAATATGCTGTTATATTCCAGTGTTTAAGTCACTAAAATTAGGGCTTCCCTGAAGTCATGTAGGATCAACACTCCCTATGACAAAGTTTTGTTAAAATAGTGTCTTAATCTGTCTTCATTGTGAACTTCTGCAAAATCCTTCATATGGTACAGAAGGTAAAGCACTGACCTCAGTGTGCTGGCAGACACCTAGGGAACTGCTTTACAATTTCAACACCAAAGAAATTCTTGTTGTTGTTGTTGTGATTTTGAAGCTAACACTGTATCTGTTGTGTGACAGTCATATATGATTATAACTCATAGACTTTGTTTTGTTTGCATGTTCTTAGTGATGCAGCTGAATTGTTTTGGAAGTTAACCCATGGCACGGGACCCTTATGGATGGTGAGAAGGGAGGATTCATGGGAAAAATAATGAGCATGCTTGAGGATTAGCTTCAGATTTGGGAAAAATAAAAGTAAGACAAGGTGCTGAAAGCCCTGTCTTGTAAGGACAAAGTTTACAGGGGAAAAACTCCTCAAAAGTTCATCTCATTTTTGTCCTATCTTGCTGACTGTCTTTGAATTTATCCACTGAAAGATTTAGGTATTCTAATACAAATTGGCTTTAGTAAGCCAAATAGTAAGAAGTATTTTAGTCATCTTTGAGGAAGCAGCCATAGAAAGTATTCTGGAAAGATTATCCACAATAATTTCTCTTAGGTCCCATTTTAATAATGGTGGAAAGTAATAGTATCTCTGTATAGCTACTGTTCAGTTTGCAAATTTAATTTTACCAGTGACCTAAATCATATGTTATGGGATAGTATTTTAGTTCAAATACACAGTTTTCTGGGTGACCGTGAGCACTGTCAGAGGTATCACAGTCATTTTAACCCTGTATGATTTTTTTAAATTGTCAGTCTCATACTATATACTTCACTATATATATACACCACCTCGAAGATAGTGAAGGGAGTCCATCAGATCTGTAAATGGCTGGTAATAGGCATCCAAATGCAAGGACATAATGACTTTTGCAGTGGCAATGCAAATCATATGAGGTTTCATACCCTTCTGAAAAGTTCTATGGAATTTGTCTTTCTATATCTTGGTTTAGTTACTGGTTGAAACTGTTCTTTAATTGTCTGGAGAATCACTTCTGCATTATTGTCCAGGAAGACTGGAGAAGTCCTTTACAGTCTGCTGCACATTAAATTCCTTTTGGCAGGAAAGTTCTGTGAAACATGATCTTGCTGAGGCTTAGTTTTGGGATATTATAGTGTTATGTATATTGCCTCTTCCATAACAACATCATAAAGAACTCAGTAAGCAATAAATAGCAGTGCAGCCTTCAGAGAGGCCATATAGTTACTGAGTATCAAGTCACTCATTGAATTCAAATAAAATATGTGTAGGTTTTCTTTTTTGCAGCTTTAAAACTTGAGATGTGAAGACAGCTGCTTTCAGAGTTGATGCTTTTGTTCTTGGTTTACTGTTTTTAAGTATTTCATACGAATAATGCCTACAAATTTTCTAGCACTACCAGAAATGAACAGACTGATGTTTCTTCCTGCTCCTTACATTTTTCAGCTAGCTACTTCATATATTTATTAACCTCTGAATGCTAGGCTTGCAGGAAAGCCTATTTTGGGACTTTCCTAATTATCACCAATATTTGGATCAACGGTTCACATTTTCAGAAAGTGTTGCAATTTGACAATATATTCCATTTCCATGAAATCTTCAGCATCACATATGTAATTGTTTTTTTTTCTTTTATAATCTTTTCCACCACAAAAGCAGGATTTTTTTCGTCCGCTTTTCCTGATTTTTCTGTAGCTTAACAGTGGAAGCAGATTACCTTTGCATGGTGTTCAATTCTGCTTTAATACAGTTAACGTATAAACAGGCTGTTTGGAGAGAAATAATCAAAAATCCTAATTTTCTGTCTTAGTTACCCAAGTGTTTCAGACTGAATGTTGCAGATGTATATTTCCTCACTCTAACAACCCCTACTTAGTACCTCACTTTCTGTGAAATTATTCTACTAGCTTTCTGGTAATGTAGTTTCTCATATGACTCTGAGAAAAGCTGATAATGGTGTTTGAATTTGCTAAGATATCAGTAAGACAACAGAAAAGCTGATGTATTCTTTCTACTTTCTATGTCTGTGGTGATTTATTTGCAAGAGAAAGAAAGTCTGGATGGTCTTAAAATTCATTTCATGCCACACTGTTGTGGTTTAAGCCAGGCATAACTCAGCTGCTATCTCACTCCTTCCCTTCCTCCCCCTGCTCCCAGAGGAGTGGGGAGGAGAATAGAAAGAATGTAACTCCCACGAGTTGAGATAACAGTCCAGTAACTCAGGTATAACACAAACCACTGCTGCTACCACCAATAATAATAATGATAAGGGAAATAACAAGGGAAGAGAACACAACTACTCAACACTAGCTGGCCAATACCAAGCCCAATTGAGCAGTGATCTAAACCTTCCAGGTAGCTGCCCCCAGTTTATATAGTGGGCATGATGTGATGTGTTATGGAATAGCTCTTTGGCTAGTTTGGGTCAGGTGTCCTGTCTTTGCTTCATCTCAGCTTCCTGGCAGAGCATGAGACTCAGAAAGTCCTTAGTCAGAGTAAACATTACTGAGCAACAACTAAAAACATCAGTATTATCAGAGCAGTTCCTGATCAAAAGTCAAAAACACAGCTACTAAGAAGGAGAAAAAATGACTGCTACTGCTGAACCCAGGACACACATTAAATAATCAAGTCAGTAATCCAGTTGTCTCATGCAGATTTTTATTGCTCCTCCTAGATACTGTATTGTCATTTAGATTTGCACTTGTTGACTTTCTATGTTGAAAAAGAAAATAATTTTTATGTAGCTGATAGACATGGGGACATAAGTCTCACCTATGTATCCATTCCAGATGCTTTGAATTATGCCCTGGAAGTATTCTATTCTCAGATTCTTAGGAAAAATATAAAGAAATTATTTAACCAAAGACCCTTACTGTGTTACAAATATTTTGTATAAATTGTTTGCAAGTTCTTACTTTATTTTAAAACTAATGTGGAATATTTTGAAAATTAAATATAGGACCTACTTACTCTTTCAGCAGTAGAAAATGTTTACTGTCAATTTCTGTGACCAATGTAAAAAATGTTTAGCATATAAAAACTAATTCTCCAGTTTTGGATAAAGGATTCACACCAGTTTTAAAGGTTTTCACATACTTTGATTTTCAATATCAGGGGTCACAACTTTAATTCTTTTCAGGGATGTGATCACTAAAGTACTGTGATAGCAAAGATCTTGTTTCACATATTTTACTCTCATTCACCCTACACTTCTTCCCTTTTTCTGCCTTAGTATATTTTCATATGTAGAGTTTTGTGTAATTAAACTCAGCTGGCAATGTTTTTTAAAAATTATTCAAAATGATGATCCTAAAGTATTAGCTGGAGAGATGATCCCATCAATTAAAAGCATCTTTCTAAAAATGTTATTCACTGTTCAAAGTTGTCTAAATTTTTGTAGAAGTTCCCCAACTGCTTCATCTGGTCTTGCCTGTTGAAGCATGAAGGGTGTTACAGATGTATTTATAAAAAGCCTAGTTTGCATTAATTGCATGAAAGCCACATAAGAAGTTGTGTGGATTCCAGGATAACTCATTAAAGAGCTTTGTAGGGAAATCTGTATTACCCAATACATACTATTATGATGACTTTTTAGGATCATCCTAATGAAGAACATGCAAAGATGCAGCGGAGCCTTTTCTGATTGAGACGTACACTGTTAATATTTTGCTATTAACATTTAAATGCCCCTCAGATTAAGAGAAAACCACATATTCCTGTTATTCTTTTTCAGATATTTTCAACCTCTATTTCTGCTATTTTATACAGTATTTCATGCTCACAATTAGAAGGTTAGATATTTTAAATTGTGATATTTTTTTAAATGTTGTATGCAGGTTAAGTTTTAAAAATTTTTAATAGGATATTATATATTTCATCAATAGTCAATAAATAACTTCAATATTACAAGATAAATAAATAACAAATTTATTAATACAAAAAGGCCAGACTATCCATTCTGTTGAGCACACTTTCATTAAAAAATTAAAGGATTTGAACAAAAGCTGTTTCTGAGGCAGTCCTTTCAGAAAGCCAGTTTTGGAATTTAGCACCTCATATTTGAAAGGTTCCTTTGCAAACTGGGGGATCTCTGGATGTGTTAAAGACTCCTTTCTCCAAATATTGCTTATATAGCTTATATTACTGTCATGGTTTAAGGCCCTCACAACACGCAATTTTGTTCTCTCACTCACTCCCCTCTCTTTCTTCCCCAGTCACAGAGGGATGGGGAGCAGAATCGAAAGAATGTAACTCCCACAGGTTAAGATAAGAACAGTCTAGCAACTAAGGTATAACATAAATCACTACTGCTAGCACCAATAATAATGCAAGAGAAATACAAGGAAAGACAATACAAAAAATCTTCACCTGATGCCTAGCCACACCACATAGTACCCCCCCCATCACCTGATACCAAGTCCTGAACATGCCGTGCACACCCCCCTGCACCACCACCCTTCCAGGTCCCTGCTCCCCGTTTCTACATCCTGGACATGACGTGCTGTGGTATGGAATACCTCTTTGGTCAGTTTGGGTCAGGTGCCCTGTCTCTGCTTCCTCCCGGCTTCCTCCCGGCTTCCCCTCCTCCTTGGCAGAGTATGAAACTCAGGAAGTCCTTGGCCAGCCAAAACAGTCTAAGCCACAACTATAAACACTGGTGCTATCAGCGCTGTTCCCAAGCCGAAAACCAAAAACACAGTGCTGCACCTGCTACTACTTAAAGGAGAAAGACAACTGCTGCTGCTGAACCCATGACAATTACTCTCATATTTAAAGCATTTGAAAAATAACTAGTAAGAAGGTATTAGGAAATCGTTATTGATGATGTAAAAAGAAATTAATTTTTATTCTTTCTGTTTAATTATATTGTCTTTGTATACTCCAGCTTTTTAATAAGAGTGGGAAGAGACTGAACGTGTATAATTGAGCAAATATGTCTACTAACTTTAGATTTTATGCATTGTATTATACTAAGAATTTCAATAACACTATTTAAACAATGAATGTGTAATAAAAAATTGCAGAATATAATGCAACTTTTCATTTGTTTCCTTAAGAGAAGAGGTAGCTGTACTAAGGCTCTGACGTAGTAAATAAGCTTACCGATTGTTCCTTCCTTTTAAAATTGTATTAAAACCTTTTGCTGAGGATGACAAACATCAGACTTTCACATTTCATGGCTTTAGACCAGCCACTCTACTGATCTTGGAAATATGTGGATGAAAAGCCTGTCAAAACCAATAAATTTCAGACAGAATAGATTTGCATAGAGTGTCTTCAACTTAAGTCTTGTGTAGTTGCAGTGAGAGTTCAGCTATGATCTATTTACTATTGAGTGCTCTGCAAGCAGACAAGATGGATAAGGACCTCGTTACTCTCTTGGAAAGGGTTTTTTTTGGCTCCTTTTCTCAGAATGGTTGAGGGATCAGAGGACCCTCTGATCCTGGTGGTTGTGCAGTACCACATTCAGATGGCTCTTGAGTATCTCCAAGGAGGAGACTCCGCAGCCTCTTTAGGTGACCCGCTTCAGTGCTTAGTCACCTTCACGGTAAAAATATGTCTCCTGATATTCATATGGACCCTCCTGTGTTTTAATTTGTGCCCATTGCCTCTTGTTCTGTCACTGGGCACCACTGAAAGGAGCCTAGCTCTGTCCTCTTTGAATCTTCCCTTAGGCTACACGCCATCCAAGATTGTCCATGTTCCTGGATAGAATTTTAGAGCAACAGCTACCTTAGAAAGTATTTGAGGAATTTTGTAATTCTGGATGAATAAATTGTAATTTATTAAATGGAAAACTCCTTGGAGATATACTAATTAATTTTTTGAGAATTTAAAGGAGATTAAGATCTCTCTGTGAGTATATAGTGAGTATTCCAGTGAATAAAAATACTTTTAGTATTAAGTAACTGTGAGTATTCCAGTGTCATTAGACTGCAACAGGTGAACCCTTAGAATATGAAATCAAAAAGCAAAAGTGGTTCTGGTTTATCCCAACTATCTCTTCTCCGCTGTCAGTATCTGACTCCTGGACTTTCTGCATAAGCTAAACAATGGAGGAGACATGTGATATTACTTGGCATATAAACCTATAAATCTGCTTGGTAGTTTGTATATGTAGATGATGGTGAGCTACAAAAGTTATGCTAAACTCCCTAGAATAGATAGTTTCCAGTGTAAATCTTCCACATTTTCTGACATAAAGTCTACTGGCATATAAAGAGCCTTTTTTGAAATATAGTTAAAGGTAAGCATTTATATTGTTGTTCAAATTATGTCACATTTCTTCTAAGGATAATATTTGTATAAACTAAATATTGTTCAAGAAATTTATCCAAAAATCACTTGAAGAAATAATATGTCTTACTCTAAAACAGTAAATATTTTGTAACCTTAACTTGACTTTCCCATTTTAAACATTTCTGGAACAAGACCTCATTTTGTAGAAAGTAGGCAAATTAGTATGAACAGAGCCACAAACTGACAAAATGAGATTAATTTCCTAGATGTTTAAATAAGAAATTAAAAAGAAAAAAAAAAAGCTGTCATTTATTCTGGAAGTATGAGTTTTGAAAGGTATGGAATAGTCAGCACTTTCAATGGTATCTGGGAGAAGTGACACATGCTGCACAACACCTTTATAAGTAAAACATCCACAAGTGTGGACACTTCAGAAACAGAAAAACCTGACAAAATGAAATTTCTGTTGAAACTCTTCTCTTTAATGTTCTATTCCTTAATTTGCATAATGACCTGATGTGTTAGCACAGCAACCTGTAAGAAACGGAAAGGCGTGAAAAGGCTTTTAGAAACCTTGGGCTATTTATTCAGCATAATTTTAACTGGTGCTTCATATTTGAAGAGCAGCTGGGAGGCAGAGCACTCAAGATGTAGATAATTTCTGGGAATTTCTTATGTAATGTATCATCTAACATGTTGCTTTTTATTTACTTCATCTATTTCCCTTAAAGAAATACCAGTTGATTGAACCTCTTCTCAAAACATTTCAACATAAATTTTCAATACATTGTCATACTTAAGATATTCAGGCAGTAAATGAGAATAACTGCTGGAGATCTAATCATTCCTACATAATAGAAATAATTTAGTTTTCCAAGCTATTCATTCAATTATTTGCATCCCAAGAAAAGAGCTTGCTCATCAAGCTTGTCCATCTTTACTTTCAACTAACTGAGTGAAATTCACAAGTTTAAGAGGTAAAAATGATGACAGCAAAACTTCCTTAAATTTCAGTACAATGATTGAGAATGTCTAACCCTTAGATGAACTGCTCTTGTAGTTCAGCTTAAGACACTGACAACCTCCTCTGCTCAAGCAGGGCCACCTAGACCTGGCTGCACAGAACAATTCCAGATAGCTTTTGAATATTCCCAAGGAGGGAGACTCCACAAAATCTATTAGTAAACTGTGCCAGCGCTCACTCACTCAAGTAAAAACATGGTTCCATGTTTCCTAATGGTCATATGGGAACTTCTGTGTATGTTTGTGCCCACTGTGTCTCATGAAAAGACCCTGGTTCCTTCTTTACAATCTATTTTTAAAATTTCACTTATCTTGCTGGATATTCTCCAGGCTACCCAGTCTCTACTTGACTTAAGGAAGTATTTATAGCAAAAATGATAAAATGATGGAACAAGCTTCGTAGAAAGGTGGTTAATATGTTATGCCTGTCAGTGTTTGAGAGGAACTTTGACAGTGCCCCTAAAATAATGCTTTAAATATTGGTCAGCCATGAAGTGGTCAGACAGGTAGACTAGATGATCACTGTAGGTCCCTACCAACTAAAATGTTCTTTTCTGTCCTATTTGAAAGCTCTCTCAGGCTTTCCTCACAGTAGAGGTGGTTCAGTCCTTTCATCATCTTCAGGTATCTTCACTGGACTTTCTCTAGTATGTCTATGCCTTTCTTCTACTGAAGACCTAAACTTGGCACAGTATTAGAAATGAGGCCGCACTAGTCCCGAGTAGAAAAGAATCATAGAATCATAGAATAGTTAGGGTTGGAAAGAACGTTAAGATCATCTAGTTCCAACACCCCTGCCGTGAGCAGGGATACCTCCCACTAAACCATGCCTCCCAAGGCTCTGTCCAACCCGGCCTTGAACACCGCTGGCCATGGAGCATTCACAACTTCCCTGGGCAACCCATTCCAGTCCCTCACCATCCTTACAGTAAAGAATTTCTTCCTCAGATC
>JASSUY010019041.1:0-25174 GCA_032466535.1 Forpus xanthops | reverse complement strand
GCAGAGCATGAAACTCAGAAAGTCCTTGGTCAAACCAAAACATTCCAAGCCATAACTATAAACACTGGTGTTATCAGTACTGTTCCCAAGCTGAAAATCCAAAACACAGCGCAACACCAGCTACTGTTTAAAGGGGAAAAATGACTGCTGCTGCTGAACCCATGACATCCACTTTCCACCACCACCTGACCATGAAAGCATCTGATATCCATAGCAATTACAGCCACAGAAATGTTTGAACCTCTGACAATATCCCCACTGGAAGGACTTAATCCCAAACCTCTATTTGTAAGAGCTATCCTCAGCCAGCATCTAATCCCAGAACTGTAACTTACTAGAGGTCTCGGCTTTCAACCTTCATTTACTGCAAATGCCTGAAATGCTAGCTGTGCCTTAGGAAGTACACAGCCTACTCCGATGTTGTCAGGCAAGGGAAGAAAGAACCTAGATTATATTTCAGGTGTTCCTCTCCTATTAGCTAAAGTACTTATTTATTAGACAAGTTCAGGTAAGCTTTTGCAGCCAGTTTTCCACAGGCACTGCTTTTTTCCAGAACAGAATAAAGGCTGACATTTTGTTTTCTGTATAGCTTTATGGTTAGAACATTTGTCTGTGTTGTAGGTGAACTTAATTTGGTTCTTTTGGCTGAGGCTATTCAAGCATAAGGATCCCTCTTCTCTAGAGAATCCTGTGAGCCCATGTTGTAGGATACTTCGGAATAAAATATTCTCTGCCTGTCCTGCAGAACAGTATTTGCTGAACAATATTTTCCTTTTCATGTAATAATTAAATGTCACTTTGGATATGAGAGATAGAGGCAGATGGTATCATCCTCTGTTAGAGCATTCACCTGGACTGACAGTACTACTCTTCCAGCCTTGCCCCAAGAAACATTCACATGTCACACAAAAGAGACCTGCTCTAGCAGGAATGACATAGAGCAGCACATGCCAGAAATCCTGGGTGACCAAATCTAAGAGATAGGGGTAGAAGTCTCCTTGAAAGGCAGGGGATCTGAAACTGGCTCTCCAGCCCCAGAGGTGTTACTCAAACCACCAGAATGGTTCAGAAAGGAGGTAAAAAAATTAAAGCCACCTCCTGCCCATCGTATTTTTGTAGGAAAGTTCCACCACACTGCCCTAGCTTCTGGACCATGGCAGAGTGTATGCCAAGCTCACCTCTTTGGTATTCTCTACTAGCCAGCTTGGTGTACTCAGCAGATGGCTTTTGTGGATTCCACTCTTAGGTCCCTAGTGTTTTATAAACATTGGATGATCTAAGGCCAAAAGACACCCATGACCTGATTGTTAATCAGGGTGTTGCAAGGCCTAGAGTCCCTTTGTGCATTTAATCTCAAGCGCTTAGACAAATATTCATCAGGTTCTATTTGGTATCCTTTAGGGTTTGCCCAGTTTTCTAAATTTAACTGCTACAGTCTCTTTTACCAGGGCTTACAAGTGGGCTCATAGTGTGCTTGCTAGCCCATGCTGCCATGTCACACATGATCCATACTACATAAGCCGTCTCTGACATGCCTCCCTGTTCTACAATCACACTTTCATTTTACTGCACAGATATATTCCTAGTGGTGGTTTCCATCAAGGAAATAATAGAAGTCAGTTATGATCCACTGACATGGAGATAATTTTAGAACTCAAAACTACTCACTTGTCCAGAGTTTATTTCTCACTAGGTCTGACGTAGCTTTCCTGCTCATCTAACTTGGCTTTTCTGCTCATCGCTGTAACCAGAGTTACAATTATAGTACATTTCATAGAATCATAGAATACTTAGGGTTGGAAAGGACCTTAAGGTCATCTAGTTCCAACTCCCCTGCCATGGGCAGGGACACCTCCCACTAACCCATGTCACCCAAGGCTCTGTCCAACATGGCCTTGAACACCGCCAGCAATGAAGCACTTACAACTTCCCTGGGTAACCCATTCCAGTGCTTCACCACCCTCACAATAAAGAATTTCTTCCTCATATCCAATCTAAGCTTCCTCACTTTATGTTTGAACCCATTACCCCTTGTCCTATCACTATAGTCCCTAACGATGAGTCCCTCCCCAGAATCCCTATAGGATTTATTACAGGATTATATTTGATGGAGGATTAATAATAGTGCTTTTGATTTTGCCTCCTGGTTTCCTTCCCTACTAGCACAGTACAATTCTCTTCCTTTACAAACATAACATAGGATACAAAATGACTCCAAGATTAAAAACGGACAGAGTCTAATACTGGACTGTACCATGTTGTTCTTCACCCATACAATGTGCATTTACTAATAAAGCAGCTGTGAACAAAATGTTGTTAGCTTTATTCAGTATTCAGCATGGGCTAAATACCATGTTTATTGACTTGGTATGTTACCAGACGCTCTGTGAGGCCCTGTTTGATGGATCTTTGTTCTTAAGTTCTGATGTCTTCCAGGTATCAACCATGGACCTGTAATAGCTGGAGTAATTGGAGCTCAAAAACCACAATACGATATCTGGGGCAATACAGTAAATGTGGCCAGCAGGATGGACAGTACTGGTGTCTTAGACAAAATACAGGTAGGTTTTGCTTTTGTGCTAGTATTTATCTTAATCTTTTGAACTTGATGCTTTAAAAATACCCCACATATTTGTACACTAAAAAGGTCTGTGTTTTGGAGCTAAGGATGTCTACAGAAAAACATTACCTACCAGCTGTAATTTTACATTTCAGAAGAATTAGACCCTGGGCAGGAAACTAAAGAATTAAAAGAAAATTATGGGCAAAATGGGAGGAGAATCAAGATTTTATCTTAACCCTATACCAGAATACAGGGGAGGACATAATGGATTGGCTAGAAATGCATCCCTAGGTTAAGAGGGAAATCACATTTTTATTCTGCGGATTTTTAAACTCATAAAATACCTTAACTCTGAAGGGCATTGCTGATGTTATTTCTAAATAAAGTAAATGACTATAACTGTTGTACATTAAGTTAAATCCATAAAGTGATCATGAAATTTTCCTTTCAGTGAACCATCCTGATTAATAATCTTTATATATTATTATCTGTATAAATTATAGATAGACTTTATAGAAAAGACCTTCAATTTCCTAACTTTCCAGTGATTCCATAGTCATAGATCACATTTTAAGTATCTGTCTAGTATCCTGCCCTGCACTTTGGGATCCCAGCATGCAACTGAGAGCACTCTGAATCTATGATTAAGACTATTCAGAGCTAAATAATGGGAAAGTAAAGCTACCAGCTGTGGCCAAAAACTGAAAACAGAAGGGATACCAAAGCAATGACATCTACAAACAGTTGCTTGTTTCACAAAGAAACACAGTCTGAGAAAACTGATGCTGTTGAACAACCCTCATTCTAGTGGCCTTTCACCAAAAATAGCAGAACTGCCTGAAGTTTGATTCACTGTCAGTTATGTGTGAAACTGGCAACAGCATCTCTGAAATCGATGCTAATGTCTTAATATCACTTCATTCACACAGCCTTAGTATTTGCAAAAAGATGGAGAAGGCTGGGTCTACTAGAAGGAAGAGCACTTCCTGAAGTTGAAAAAAAATGCTGTATGAGGAAGAGTGGTGTCTCTAGTGCCATTTGTGTATTTACTGTGTTTGCAGTCTTAGGTCCAGAATTGGTTATACCAAATTTGATACCTGATGTTAGCAATTAAAATAGGCAACAGAATATTTGAAATCTCAGGTGCTCAAACCTCATGAAACCCTTAAAGGCCTTATAAGCATTACAGCAACTTCCTTATAAATCCTCAGAACATATGTTCCCTTTACTCTGTGGAAGAAAATTCTGGTTTGCTCTGTTATCAACACTGGTTCTGTTACTGTGTTGTTGCAGGTTACAGAGGAGACAAACAACGTCCTGCAGACACTGGGGTACATGAGCACTTGCAGAGGAATAATAAATGTAAAAGGAAAAGGAGAATTGAAGACATACTTTGTACACACTGAAATGACGAGATCCCTTTCACAAGGGAATGTGGCATCTTGAAGATGCTTGTATGTGTCATCAGTACCATATTTTCAGGAAAGTATCACGCACTTTTTAACTACATTTTGGCCCTTAACATGCGTGCTATTTTCTGGTATGTGGCACTTATTTTAATATGGCTGCAGAATAGTCCCATGAGCCATCATTTTGCACCTTGATATTCCTTATGTTCAAGGACAGTTGTGATGTACACTATAGGACTGGAAGATTGTATTGCTACTTGCACTGTTATTCAAAGACAAGAAAAGAAGGAATAGGAATTAAAAGGACATAACTCATCCTGAAAGGACTTTAAAGAGATGTTAGTGACAAATGTGTGGAATAAAGGCAATAAAGCTAGGGGTGCATACTATTTTCTGATGCATGGTGTTTTCTGGAAAACACAGTTGCTCCCCAATAGCATCCACTAATCTGGTATAAAGTATACAGTATTTGTAAATAAGTCTATCCACACATGATTTGGATGTGATCACCAGTTGCATCTCATAGCCAGGGACACGTCGGGTGGCTTGCTGGCATTCTTTCTGAAGAGAGAACTAACAATGCTGGAATAGTTTTGTATAAACGTGTCAAATGTTTTGAAGCTATTGTCTTTTGTAAGGTTAATTCATTAAAAGTTTATATGTACTTTGTCTTACTGTTGCTGTCTCTTAGTTTTGCTTCCTTCTATGGCTTCTAATGCTCTAAACTTCTGCATCCTCTGCTGCTGCTACTACTTTTTATTCAGCAGTTAGATGTTGAGACAGACTGTTAATCTCAATCACTATTAAGACCAAGGTTCTTAATAACCTTGGTCAATAGTATCTGCTAGACTTGCTATTGCCTTTCAGAAACTGAATCACTTCTATTGTCTTCACTCTTGGGTGGCATCATAGGCACTTGCAGTCATTTACTCCCTAGGCGATACAGAAGACTTACCTCAAATCCATAAACACAAGGAAAATAGAGAATACTGGAGAGAGCTGCAGTGTTGCTACCTTGTAATTGGCCTGCAATGTTTAATGACTAGGAGAGGCTGTTTAAGAGAAGAAAAGTCTTGTCAGCCTTATTTGACCTCGCATGCTTGTCACTTAACCATTACAGTGCTGGATTCCATAGAATATTTGAACAAATCTATTTTATAATTTTATTTTATATTTGAATTTAACTTAAATCCCATTTAATTTAAAAGTGTCACACTTCACGGATGAGCTAGGTGAAAGACTGAATAAGCAAGTAATTGTACTATCTATGTTCCTTCGAAGGAGCATAAACAGTAAAGATTATTTCTTGCTTTGCTCTAATCACTACTTGAAATTAACATAACATCCTAACAAGACCAAAATTAATAAAATCAAAACAGAAATATAATATATAATTACAAGCCAGGATATAATTACAAACTAGGATATAATTACAAGTTTTTTTTTCTGACTGATACAATATGAATACAGAAGTCAATTTATGTGCTATTGGCTCTGGCGTGTTCTTAAAATGTAAAAAGTGTTCAGATTTCTGAATCATTAAATAGATATTTATATTTGTATTGCATTGGTGTCCTTTCAGACGGAGTTCTCAAAACTGTGGGTCACAAATAAATGGCATGAGGTCATGGTCTCACAGAGTGTGGCATTATTTACTCACAGCAGCAATCTGCCCACTATGGGAATGATAGTAGATTTCAAAATGCCTACATCTGTAGTAAAATAGATCATCTGAATTTTGATCCCTTTAAGAGAGTCTAAAAGCAGAATGCAAGCTATTTCAGTTATGTCCAACATAACATACTTGATGTTTCAGCCAGATCTGGAGACGTGATCAATAACTCTCAAGATAGGTGCTAAGTCTAAAAAAATATCAGCAAAAATATTATGCTGTCTTTATGATTTCTTCCTTTTAGTTAATAAGTTACAATAAATATTTTCCAATGGAATTAAAAGACTTTGCAAATAGCTCACATGACAGCAGAAACAATGTCCCAGTCATTGCCTAAAACAAGCTATAACTTAGCTATGCTTAAGACTTCTCTTAAATCCCTCCTTCCCAATAGCTTATAAAATCTATAAAGGAACAATTAAAAAATATATCTATTAATCTTTCTTAAATTTTGAATGCACTCTGGGCCCTTAAAATAATTCTGGTATTATCACAGGTCAAAGTAACCATTTTTTACTGTGTATGAAAACCTGTTACGTAAAGTTGATTATATTTTTCTGTAGTATCTATGTGTATAAAATTTGTACAGTCAGGATTTTGCTTTTCATTTATTCTCTTGCACATCAGTAGCTAACCTTGTACATAGCTCAACAGCCTTTTTTCTATAATTTTTGTAAAAGTGAAAAAATATTTCTGTAAGCCATGAAAAGTTAAAACATTTGAATAGCCGTAAGCTGACTGTCCCAGTGAAATATAAGAAAGATAGATATGTGCCCTCCAAGAGCATGTTTAAAATGCCCTTGCTCAGAGCACTTGTATTTTACTGGTGTTCTCCCATTTTGCAGCTGCATTTGGATTATTGCAGCCAAATTCTGTAAAAGAACAAGAAAGACGGCAAAAGATGATTATGTATATAGTATGATGTCTAGACAAAGAGGTGCATACCATCCTCTACCTAGCCTTCAGTTGCTGAGTATTATCTTTCTAGTGCCAAAAAGCTATTTGTATCCAATAAATACTTCATGTCTTCCAAAGCATTTTGCATCTACCTATTTATACTGTTTCATTTTTCCCCTGTCTAGATTGACCCAGAGTTCTTGTGTCTTCTTTCATCCTTTCCTGCAGCAAATTCATCTGCCTCAATAACTGGATGTAACACTGATCATGTATCTGTGTGTAACTTGAAAAGCTTTATGATAATCATGCAGATCAGTATTTAGCATTCCACAGATTCTGCATCACAGTAGGGCTAACCAGGTTCTACAATTTCCGTGTTGGTGCCATAGTTCCTAGGTTGGTAGCAAACTACAAAGAGCGCGACTTCCAAAAGTGCCAACGTCTTTGACACCATGAGGCAACAGCCAGAAGACGGATGTAAGAGTGACTTACTACAGTATGGGAAAACAAAATCAAACACGAACACTTGGGGAGCCTGATGGATTTATTTTTCAAAGGCAACGCTTTGCTCCAATTTACAGGGGGCTACCAGAAGACAGGAAGAAAGATTAGACTTGCAGATATTTTTGAAAAATACAAAAATATTTGAGATTACCTGTAAATTAATGCTATTTAGCTGCTGCTTCTAAAGAGACATTAGTATCTTATTTAAGCTGTGTAAAGCATTTTTCATTTTCTTTATATTCCTCTGTTTCCTCTATTTTGTAAAATACCTAAAGACCTTCTCTTTTTCTACTGAGATACAGGTAGTTCAATTTGCTTGTTTCTAAAGTGACAGTTGAGGACATACAAAGGTAGAGCTGCTGAAAGTCTGTCCTGTTTGTTTTCAGAGCCTCATATCAGGACAAATAATTAGTTATGTTGTCAGGATGCTGCATATAGCAGGAGATTTCTATTAAATGCAATGAATACCTTTTTCTTTGATGTGTAGTTTTCTTGGTTGTGCTTCTGTGTGACGTTTTAATTCTTTTCATTTTCAGTAGCATATTCTCCTTCACCTGGCATAAACAGAACTCTTCAACACTTTTTACTGGTGGGCCCCAAACAATTTTAAGACTAGGACTTTTTAGTTCTATTTTTAATTTCTTGTCTAGAATAGTGGAGAGACTCTGGGAAGGAAACAAATGTAGAATGACATATATATGCCTTAAATAAAATTCAATTAAGAGATTATTTTTGTTCCTTGAAGTGCTTCAAATTTGTGTGGATTTCTCAAAAGTGGTGTATAAATCAACTGTAGCTAGTTTGCTACATATTAATTTTAAACATTTTCAAATTTATTTGAAAATTATTTCAGGAATTATTCAGGTCAATGTCATTTTTAATATGCCAAAAATGCAAGATAAGGACATTTTAATCCTGCTTGCAGCTATGAAGACATGAACCCCTTTATATTGCCACTGTTCAAAACAAAGATTCTGCCAAGAATTGTCTGAAATTTTTGATGGAGTATCTTTCAAATATATTTGTAGCCATTGAGATGCTCTTCATGAAAATGTCAGTTTTGACAGGAAAAAAATGAACATGAAGTAACTTGAAAGATTAACATTGCTCAATTAAAGTTTTCATGTTTGCACTTCAAAATGTTACAAATAACAACTCTTATGAAAGTAATGTCACCTCAAATATAAAGTCATGTATTACTCTACTTACCAAGAGGGTTATGGAACAACATATTCATCTGAATTGGAGAATCCATTCATCAGACATCAGCCAGCTGTACTGGGTTTGCATGGCAAGGTTTTGGTAGTGGGAGGGCTATAGGGGGTGGCTTCTGTGAGAAGCTGTCAGAAGCTTCCCCCATGTCAGATGGAGCCAATGCCAGCCAGCTATAAGACAGACCCACTGCTGGCCAAGGCAGAACTCAGCAGTCGTGGGGGCAGCACCTCTGGGGTGACATAGTTAAGAAGGGGAAAGGGTTGCTGCATAGGAGCAGCCGCAGCTGAAGAAAGGGATATGTGAGAAAAGCAGCTCTGCTGACACCAAGGTCAATGCAGAAGGAGGAGAGGAGGTGCTCCAGGCACTGGAGAAGAGATTTCCCTGCCGTCCATGGAGGCCCATGGTGGAGCAGGTCTCCACCTGCAGCCAATGAAGGACCACACAGCAGAGCAGGGAGATGTCTGAAAGAGGCTGTGACCTCATGGAAAGACTGCACTGGGGCAGAGTCCCGGCAGGACCTGTGGCCCTATGGAGAGAAGAGACCATGCTGGAGCAGGTTTGCTGCCATGGGTGACTCTGGAGCAAATGACTCTGGACCCATGGATGGCAACCGCACTGGAGCAGTCTGTTCCTGAAGGGTTGCACCCATGGAAGGAACCCAAGCTGGAACAGTGTTCCTAAAGGACTGCACCCATGGAATGGACCCACACTGGAACAGTCTGTTCCTGAAGGACTGTGCCCATGGAAGGGACCCACACTGGAGCAGTCTGCTCCTGAAGGGCTGCACCCACAGTCGGGACCCACGCTGGAGCAGTACATGGAGGACTGCCTTCTGTGAGAAGGACCCCAGCCTGGACCAGGGGAAGAGTGTGAAGAATCCTCCTCCTCAGAGAAAGCAGCAGCAGAGACAATGTGTGATGAACTGACAACAATCCCCATTCTCTGTACCCCTACATTGCTGGCAGGGAGTAGGTAGAGAAAATCAGGAGTCAAGCTGAGCCTGGGAAGATGGGAAGAGTGGTGGGAAAGTGGTTTAAGATTTGGGTTTATTTCTCATTATCCTACTTTAATTTGTTTGATGATAAAATTAAACTGATTTCCCCAGATCAAGTCTGTTTTGCCCATGATGGTAATTGGTGAGTAATTTCTCCATGTCCTTGTTTTGACACACAAGCCTTCCACTGTATTTTCCCTTCCCTGTCCTGCTGCAGAGTGGGAGTGATAGAGTGGCCTTGGTGGGCACCTGGTTTCCAGCCATGGTCAACCCACCACATCAGCATATAAATAATAATTGCAAACTAGATCAGTCAACGAGTTATAATTTTATAATTGCTTTTAAATTATTAAAATACTTACGATTATTTGAAAAGCATACTTCTCCACTCAAGCATCTCCTTCAGAAAACTTCTGAAGTCTTCCTATTTGAGATGAGCAATCTGTCACTGATTAGGATCTAAAAGAAACAAGCACTTGTGTAAAATTACTGGCTTGGACCAAAGCTATGGTAAGTGGAAAGGGGAAAGAGGGTTTGAGCCATTTTTGTTACAGCCTTTTGTTCAAGGGCCATCAATGGAACATTTGTGGCTAAGATTGTCTCTTTTCGTGGCTCAGCTGAGGGTTGAGAACACAGCAATCTGATACACATTAATGTCAAACAGCAAGGACAGATGAATTACTAAGCCATAACTTGACAGCAGGCTAGCCATCTCAGATATAAGTGACATGAGTTTAAAACAGATACACCAGCCTGTAGTTAGAAAACAGCTACTGTGTTTTTTCTGCATATCAATAACCTGTCCAGTTACGTGTCATCTGTCCTTCTGTGTCCATCCTGTCTTTCCCCTGTCCTTGTCATCTCTGTCATGTTCCTTCCTGACCCCATTACCATTTGCTTCACAAATTACTTTTTAAGATTTTTTTTTTTGCCTTTGAGACGTTTATGGCTATAAAAGTACATATCAGGAGCCTTAGAAGAACCTGAAAGGGATATTACTGCTCCCTGAAAAGGCAGACAATTGAAATTCTCCTCCTTCAGACTCTGAATTAAAAGCAACTTTTAACATCTTGGTCTCTGAGCTCAGCTGTATTTGAAAGCATCATTTTGACCATATAGCTTAAAATTGCTCCATCACACTCTCACAATTATTTACACATTCATATTTAAGTTACTAGGGAAACGGATTGACCTTCTGTGCAACTCTAACAGGAACTTGCACTTAACAGCAGCATATCAGTATACTGTGATCTAAATCTGGTCGTAACTGGAACAAACACCCCTGTGCATTAATATCCTGCTTCTGGGAAGCGTGCAAAAGGTGACAAGGAAGAAAAAGCCTTTGCAAGGTTCAAATAATTCTATAATTCTAAACGGATTGATACCTGCTTTAGGAAGGAAAAATTAACTGAAAAGCATTGATTTTAATTATGTCAAATGGAGGACACACAGACACATATATGATAAAAATCCATAACAGGCATCCAGCAATATTTTTAATAATCTGAATTACATTGTGTAATTCAGTTTAATGCCATCTTAAATGTTAATCATAATGAGTTACATGTGAACAGTAGAAAGAAACCTGGAGAGAAATCTTTCAGATGTGACTTCAGAGCTCTTTTCTAGCTTAGTTTGTATTTCTAGCGAATGGTTTCTTGCGGCTCTATTTATAGCTGCAGCTTCAGCTGAGCTGCTTTTTATAAATGGGCGTGCTGTTTCTTGCTGCTTGGACTAAACTACAAAAAAAGCACTTGCACAGTGGCAAATGTGTCTGCACTGGAAGCTGATGTAAGGCAGCTGCTGGGTTTTCAATTCCACTGCTAGCTTACCCTGTGGTAATTCAGTTCATGCTACAGAAAAAAAAAGAGGATCCAGTTGGTAAGGAGATGTTATTAGATAAGCAGGTGGGAATTGTCATGAATGATTAAAAAAACACATGCCCAAGTTTGTAGATGACAAATCCCTGCACACAGCACCTGCAAAGTAGCAAGAGGCTATGTTATTGAGTGCACTAGTGATGGGAGAGTGGTGGCAGTGATGGGATTTGTAAATCAGTAGGCATGAATTATTGCCTGAGTACAAGATGCCCAAAACAATCAGTTGTGAAGATTTCTGGTACTCTGAATGTTGGTGTTTATACAATACATCTTGCATGTCCAGTAGAATTCAAGATGTCCTGGAAAAGCACTTCTGTGAAAGTGCTTGCCAAAAGATACTGATAGCAATAATAGTAACGCTGTACCTATAGCACTGAAGCACAGAATCAGTCTCTACAACTCAAGGAGAGTTATAAAGCAGGTATGTTTATTACAGTGCTGGGTGCAAGGGGGATCGCTCCTCCTAACTTGCATCCCAAGGGGTTAAGCCAGCAGGTATTTATTACACACAAACAATAAGAATTAGGTACTCATTACCACGAGTCTCCTCCCTTCTGGCACTTTCGCACTGCCCTCTGATGGTCGTGGGCAGGGGCCTTCAAGATGAAGTAAGTAGTTTTCCTCATGTGGGCAGGGGTCCTCAAGATGAATAAACAGTCTTCCTCCCAGTGTACTTTTCACCTTTGGTGCAGCTGGATGCCCCAGTAATGAGTTAACTGAAACCAGGCAAGTTTCTGATAGCTGGCAAAGATTTAGAGCAGTGTGCCCTTCATACAAAATTTATTGCAAGCAGAACAGGGTGGGCAGACAAGGAGTATCCTTAAGCTAGGAGATGATCAGGAATCACTGTCTCCAAACTAACTGATAAATTAGAAGGATGGTAAGAAAGAATTCACTCATTAGAAGGATAAAAAGAAATAATTCACTCATGTTAGTAAGACTATTAAATTCTGTTCTCACCCCACAGAAGACTATTAAATTCTGTTATCACACAGAGACTTACAACACAAACATTGTTCTCTAACATAGACCTAAGTTAAAAGTATTTTTACCCTGTTTTCCAGGCACTTGGGTTTCCTTATATCAGCATACTAGTTCCACAACTGTGGCTGCAAACAAGAAAGGTAAAACAAACCAAGGTAGTCACACATCCCCAAGAAGCACAGTAAGAGGCAAGGCTTTGCTCTCATCCTCTTCCCCAGCTGGGAAAGACATAAGGGATGAGGAAGCTGCCCTCAGGGAGGGCACTGCTGGAGCCCCAGGCCAGCCTGCTGGGCATGCTACCTGCTGAGCCGGCACTGAGGCCGTTGCTTGAAACTGGACCCAAACCCTCATGCCTGGAGGTCCGGGCATCTGCACTTCCAGATTTAACACCACTCTGTGGAAAACACCGGAGCTCCCCAGGCGCCGCGATTCCACAGCCCAGCCGCGCCCGGGGGGGGCAGTTTTCGCCAGGCTGCCCCATACTCCCGGTCGCTCTGGGGAAGGCTTGATTCGGTGGTCCCCGCCTCAGCAGCCCTATTCCTGACGCTACGGGCCCTGCTGCCCGCTTTGGCCCCACAGCCCGGGCCCTCCCTCGGGCTGGCGGCAGTAGCGTTGCTGAGTAACGGTGCCGCTTGGCATCATGGCCTGTCCAGCTCCGGAGAAGACCGCTGTGGGCCCTGGCCCAGGAGGGTCGGGAGGTGCTGAGGAGACGCTCGATTTTGCGGCCGGAAGGAAAAAACAGCTTCCCCTCTCCGCCCAGTCCGCCTTTAGCTTCATCCCGACCAGTCGGGAGGGGCCTCCGGAGCTCAGCTACTTCAACCGAAAGGCCAGGGTGAGGAAGGGAAGGGGACGAGTCAGGGAAGGTAGCAGGGTCCAGTGAGGTGGAAGGAACAAGCTTCCTCAGTAGGTTTCATTGCGCTAGCTAGTAACATTGTGCTCAGTCCGGGTGCAGGGGCTCAGCCCTCATCAGGGGGGACCTGGTCTGCCTTGTGCCTGAAAAAATTCCATTTATATTTAAGGGCTAGCAGAAATGCCACATGCTGGCCATGAGCAAGGCTATTTAATGCATTATATAGCAGGTTTCATTTTCAGAGACCTTTGGAAAGTATAACGAGTGTCTGCCACTTGTGTATGGAAAATGAGGGTAATGTCTTTCACTGGATGGCAAGAGAAGGCAGAGACATGGTTTGCCAGGGATTAAGGTACATGGTATGACTGAAACATGAGACATCTTTAGGGAGAACGCTACCAAGGCATCATCTATCAGTGGGGTTGGATGCAGCATGTTTTATTTCTGGTAATGTGCACTTTCAGTCACCCTTTAATAAGAAACTGCTCCATTTTCACTAGAGGGAAAAGGCTTTTAATGTGCCTTCCCCAAATTTACCATATGCTCAGCTTTAATTAAGAAAATCAGTAAAGATATTTGAAACAATAACATCAATATATACTTTGAATGCTTCTGAAGGTGTTATACTGACACTTAACATGTAACACCAATAGACTAGCAGGGAGCCTCACTCACTCTGCTGTGTTCTGTTATCTCTTTCCCTCATTCTGTCTTCATATTTAAAATTTTAAATTAGAGCAATCTTATACCTTCAGCTGCAGTTGCACTATACTTCCTGGGTGGCAAATCTTTCTCTCTCTGAAGAATTATATGAGACATTGAACTGTACAGCTTTTTCCTCATGAAAACAAACAAACAAACAAACCCCCCCAAAAAACAACAAAAAAAATCATTAAAAAGTTCTGAAATGTCTATTTAATCAATGTAATATAGCAATATTCTGGCAACATATATTTATTTATAATAATAAATATACTCCATGAATCCCGTCTCCACCGAAGTGGCTGACTGCTGAATGCAGAGCACTGGGCAGTGGTGAGTTTGCCCATTGTGTGGCCCTGGGATGTGGGTAGGGTGCAGACCACAGCATAGCACTAGTCATGTAAGGGACAGCAAATTTCCTGCACTGACCAGGGGGCCTTGCTAAAAGACAGGTAGAGTTGTAATGCCAGATTCTTCTGTGTTGAATTCTGCGTTTCCTTAGGAAGACGTCTGAGCCAAACCTGTGTAGGCACAATTGGTACCATGCTTAATAGAACACATTAAAGAGAACACAAGAGTAAAGCTGGAACAGGTCAGAGGGCTGGCATGGTGCTCTTGGGGCTGGTAGAGCTTGCAGTCTGCATAGAATTAGCAACCATATGGTAGACCTTTTGCTTACAATATGAGGACTATTTTCACACTCCTGATGACATGGTTTGTGGAAAATGCTGCTCTAGGGGCATGGATATACAAAGTAGTAACAGCTGTTTAATAGGTTTCTTCACAGCACAGGCTTTGGCCACAGGAGAGGAAGCAGAATCAACCTACTCTTCTTCACAATTAAGGAATCAGATCATTCAATTTTTCTTATTTATACAGGAAAAGGAATTGCTTCCTTTTTGCAAAAAATGTCACTAAAATCAGCTGTGTGCAAGTTTATTGTCTGCTCTGTATGATTAACTTGTTCTGATGGGTTTAGGAAACAGGTCACCACCACCACCTATGCAAACTAAATCAGCATTTAACAAGGAGAAACAACAACAAAAGTTCATCAGTATATTGCGCACAGAAGTGTTGCCTCTTCTGGCAGATCTTAAACAGATCACCTGGGACAGGGCAAATTCTTAAAATAACAGCCTGGCCACTTATCTGCAGAATCCAGAAAGAATGAATTATCTACTCTGACAGAGGTAACAAATAATGGACAAATAATGCCACATGAATTAAAACAAAGGAGCAAATAACATTCCCAGTGGTGAGCACAAATTAGATCCCCTTTAAAATTCTGAATGCAGCAGGAGGAAAAGAGAAACAAGGAGACACAAAAAATAATAGTAATGATGGAACCTAGAAATCAAATGCAGGATGTTCTCAAATGTGCCTGAAATTCTCTGATGCTTGATAGTTTCCGAGAACTGAAGGTTTAAATCAAATCACCTCTCCTCTTGCCAGAAACAAGTAATGAAGATACTCTTCCAAATTAAGCCTGTGATTACAGCAGTGCCTCACTACACTCTTAACTATGGTTTCCTTTTAATCTTTTAATAGAACCATTATAGCCTTCTTGACCTGCCCCGAGTTGATTATTTTTGGAGGATAGCATTGTGAATTGTAAGGCTCAAAGTACAAGAGTTTTTTAATGGCTAAATCGGGCACACTGTAAAATTAGAGGAAAAGAAAACCCAACAAAGTGGACAATTTTTCAAATTTGTAGTCAGCCATGCACAGAAACAGTGATTGATTGACAAGTTTACAAGAATATGGATCTTTTAGTGAACTGACAGCATATTTCAAAAGAGGATTTTGCTTTTCTTTCCTTGAAAACATTTCTGGTTTTGAAATACCTATGATTCCATTCATGAATCTTCTTGATTGGATTTCATAAATGCATTAGTTATCAGATCAGATCTTTAATACTGCGTATTTGGATGCAACTATGTCAACAGGTACCATAAATACAGTATTCTGGCTTGGGTTATGCTGTATTTTTATACATGACAGATACATGCATACTAGTGGATCACAAGATTACCACTGTGGCATGTTTCTGAATTCTTCTCAGTTCTGCTTTAATCAGCAATTAAATGGTGATTCCACTGCAGGGTACCTTTCTATTTTTTATTCCAAATGAATTTTTTGAAACTGCCTGCTTTCCTTTCACATTACAGTGACAGATCATATGGAATTATATGGAATTAAGAAGGAGAATACAAATGATGGTATATTGAAAATGTGGGATCTGAGCATGATGTGAATGGTATGGAATAAGGGGTGGATAATGTCATGGATTCAGCAACAGAAGTAATTTTTTTCTCTTTCATAGTGGCTGGTACAGTGCTGTGTTTCCGACTTTCGGCCTGGGAACAGCGCTAATGACACCAGTGTTTATAGTTACAGTTTAGAATGTTTTGGTTTGACCAAGGACTTTCTGAGTTTCATGCTCTACCAAGGAGGAAGGGAAGCTGGGAGAAAGCAGAAACAGGGCACCTGACCCAAACTGACCAAAGAGGTATTCTTACTACAGTACGTCATGCCCAGGATGTAAAACTAGGGGCAGGAACCCGGAAGAGTTCAGTTCACAGCTGGATCATTGAGTGGTGAGCAGCTCTGTCCTCTTCCCTTGTATTTCCCTGGTCATTGTTGTTATTGGTGGTAGTAGCAGTGATTTGTGCTATACCTTAGTTACTGAACTGTTCTTATCTCAACCCGTGGGAGTTGCATTCTTTCAGTTCTTCTCCCCATTTCACCCCCCTGCCCCGAAGTGGGGGGCAAGAAAGTGGGAGGAGTGAGTAGGTATGCAGATTGATTTACATCTGAAACCACGACAGTTCAGAAATTAAAAACAAAGCAGTTAAATTTCCAGAAGTTAGAACAGATTACAGGGAAAAAATATGGTAAATAGCCACAAGGGAAATTTCAGAGCTGAGCAGACTTAAAAAAAGATACCACATGTCACTGGGTATTTGTATTGTAAACTAATCCAAATGAGTGAACCAAACTTGCTAATGGTAGCTCAGTGATACTACAGTTGTCATTACCTAATGATAAATGTGAACCATTTAAGTATTGATTTGACTATGTATATTCTGTAACCTGGAAAGTTAAGCAAAAGTGTGAATTAGCCATATGTCCTGGGTTCAGCAGTAGCAGTCATTTTTCTCCTTCTTAGTAGCTGGTGCAGTGCTGTGGTTTTGACTTGCAGCCTGGGAACAGTGCTGATAAGACTGATGTTTTTAGTTGCTGCCCAGTAATGTTTACTCTGACCAAGGACTTTCTGAGTCTCATGCTCTGCCAGGGGGGAGGGGAAGCCAGGAGGAAGCAGATACAGGACACCTGACCCAAACTAACCAAAGAGGTATTCCATACCACAGCACATCATGCCCAGTATATAAAGTGGGGGCAGTTACCCAGAAGGGTTAGATCACTGCTTGGTCAGTCTGGGTATCGTTTGGCAGGTGGTGAGCAGTTGTATCCTCTTCCCTTGTTATTTCCCTTATCATTATTATTATTGGTGGTAGCAGTAGTGGTTTTGTATTATATCTTAGTTACTGGACTGTTGTTAACTCATGGGAGTTATACTCTTTTGATTCTCCTCCCCATCCCTCTGGGAGTGGGGGGGCAGAAAGTGAGGGGAGTGAGCGAATGGCTGCGTGGTACTAAGTTAACAGCTGGGCTTAAATCACAACACCTACTTTTCCTCTTTTCTCAAGACAGGAGATGTTTCCACTTACGATGCCATTTTTAAAAGACAAGAGGGTTACAACAAACATCTTAACCGAAGTGACAGACAACATGCAAAGAGTTGTGGTCTTAACATTATTGAGGAGGTAACCCTTTCATAGTTATCTTTGTTAAATGTATTTCATACCTTTTGGCATGATTGGAGACCCTAGGCATTGTTTTACCTTTATAATGCAGCCTGTATGGTGGCAGAGGAATCTGAAGGAGGACATTGCTGTCTTCAGCCTGGAAGTTTAGGGGAAAGCATTAGCCAAGAGAAAATACCTGAGTTAGTTCCTGCTCTTTGGCATCTTGTAGATTTTCAGGTGACAAGACATGTGCAAGATATACACACAGCAAGATAAACCCACTGCTATTTCTGTGATCCTTGGAAACTCCTTTTCCCAAGAGGGCTGAATTTAGGGTCCCAAATTAACCACTGTCCTCTGACATACCCTCCCTATGCTATCATTAGTGAGAGAGCCCAAGTACCTGACGCTGGTGAGTTTGTTATACAAACTTAGATTGCCCTGCAGGAAGGAAATTCACAGTGAGCTGGTGCAAATGAGGAGATCAGTCAGAAGACCATGGACATGCCAGGAAAAGGCTGTGCAAAGCACTCAAGGCCAGAAGAATCTGAGTTTGGTGTGCAGCTTGATAGCTATGGAAGTATGCAGCCATGTTTTTAAACAGCTGCCTTGAAAACAGAAATACTGTAATGTATATGCATATATATACACATATGTATTTTTCCATGCAGCAACCTGAACAATACACATGCATACACAAGTGTTCATATATTTCTGTTTCTACACACACACAAAAGCTGTCAAAACCCAAATGAAGTGCAGCTTCTGTGTTAATGACCTCAAAATCCCACTGGGTTCATGGGATTCAAAGAGATGGGTAGGCTAGGAATGGCTGCCCATGTGGTGATTATATATGATAGAGGTGGAAGAAGGAAGAGAGATACTAAAGTTAAAATTAATTTAATTGGTCTGCAAAAAAAAGGTTGATATTTTGTGACAAAGGTCACTGCTTATTATTCGTCTCACTAGCAGCTATATATGCTGGCCATTTCAATGCAAGTGCATAACCATAAGGCCCCTCAACATTATCACACAGTACAGAGAGTATTAGGCGCTCCCAAAGGAATCCCAGGAGTGCCCATTCCCATCAGCTGCTCATGCCTAGTAATTTAACTGCAAATCTTCATGAGACCAAAAGGCATGCAAATGACTACTCCAATTAAAAATTAACCTCTTTATTTAAACAAATGTAAAACTCCTTCCCCAGTTTCAAGCCCAAACTCCAAATAGGAAATTTGTATATAAACATTTTATCAGTGTAAAGGTTTCTCTACTGAGCTCTTATATCAATCAGAAAAACATGTATGGGCCAGAATTCATGCTAGCTCTGCTGGGCAATGCGTGCAAGGGACTCTGCCTTGAACAGGTGTCCCTTAATCCAGCCCTTGAATTATCATGGAGACACATCAAACCCACAGCTGTTGAATGTTACAACATGATCCTCCTGCACTTCATGACACCCAACACTGGATTTACGTACCCATAGCTAAGTTCAGGTCACATCAACTCCAGCCTTAATTACTTCAGTGGCCCTCACAGACTTTTTATAATAACTATATTAGAAAACATTATAAAGGCCACAATACACAACTTTCTAGTACAGCGCTGAAAGCAGACAGGCTGAACCCCCCACAGTACAGTGGAAAAAACCAAATCATTGCAAGTAAGCCCTTCATTTCCTGCAGAAAGCCTGGGTACACCCTGGGAATCCAGGAGTACAGTCATAGATTCTTGGTTTAGCTACATGTAGCACTGTGACTGCAGCTGAGTGTTTGCAGAAGGCTGCTTTCAAGTGTTCACAGTGCTAGAATTACACTTTGTGAAGGCGTGTAGCAGGACACTTCCCAGCCAACTGTTGGAAAATCTGCTGAATGCTGAAGACACAAAGATGAAATGCCACTGTGCACAGTCAGCGCTGTGCAGCTACCAAGGATGCTGAAAACTCATTTATTTAAAAGGAAAACAAATTATCAAAATTACATACTGCTGCCTGTCATTAGCACTGTAAACCCTGTATCACTAGTAAAGTCCTTCTTGATGGTATAGATTCTGTTGTTTCTCCTTTTTCAACATTTTTCTTCAACTGAGGTGAGGGAGGAAATGTTCTCAGTTTTTGACTGCCACTCTTCTTGACTTGATTTTTGTTCTGGTGGAGTGAAAAGTTGGTGTATTGAATAATTTTAAATGGGATGGAGTAAGGAAGGGTCAATGGGGAGTTGAGGGATGAATGGCTGTTTTGGAATGAACTTATCTGTTGGGTTTTTGGTGTAGTTTGGTATTTTTTTTTTTTTTTTTTTTTTTTGGCTCTGTTGGTTTTGGCTTGGTTTGGCTTTTGAAAAAATGGCTTATAGCGTCTTCCCAAGAATCACAGATCAAGTTCTGGCCATAAGTCTAGAAGCGTCTCTCAGCTGACTGCCCAGCTGTACTCCCACCTGTATCCTCACAGGAAACACAGGGGTTCATGTGCTTCATGCGTTCTATCGTAAGTGCTGATATGGCTCGGGCTTGCATCTATTATAGCAAAGAAGTCATTTGTTTGCACTTGAACTGTGGTGTGGCATCAACATTTTGATTCTCCTTTTAGATATCATTTATATCATAAGACTAGATAAGCATATTGGGAACCAAAACTCACTGTGTTAGCCACTGCGCAAACATACAAGCAAGCCTGATAAATGTGAGACCTTTGGCTAGGGAAAGAAAAACAAATAATCGCTGTCTTTCCCTGCCGACTCTTGAGCTCTCTGTTGCTGTACCACAGGAAAGAAGTGCAGATTGCAGATAATAATTGCACAGTCACTTAAGGTACAGTTTTCTAAGAAAAGGTTTAAAGTAATCTTTTCTTGGCCAGGTTATTGTTCACCAAGTCCACTTCCCATCATTGCAGAGCAGTTATTTCTGTAATCTTACAACTGCAATATTTTTTAGTAAATCCTTTTATTGTGCAAAAATACACCAGTATATGCCTTATATCCTTCAGGGAAAGTTTTTATGGACTAATGGCTGCTCAGAGTTCTTCTTTAGGCTTTGCTTTTTTTCATATGGGGCTTTCACTGAATTGTGCAAACAGCGTAGGTGTTCCTGTAACAGGGGGCACAAATCTCCATTTTTCAAATGAATCACACAAGTCACTGTACAAGAAAAAATATGAAGGAAGGGAAAATCTATGCCACTTTCCAGTAACATAGCATTTAGTTTGCCAGTAATCATATAGTAATCATCTCTTTGTGTGTATGGTTTGTGAGTGTATAAAAAGTCACCAGTCCACAGTAACTGATGGCACAGACCCATATCTTACCATCTTGTCATCTAGTGATATGTTCATGGTTTATTAATATACATAAAAAACTAGATCAGGGATGAAACAGTCAGAGTGCAGATCACTGCTAAGAACATACACATCTGTATAGCAGATGCTGTACAGTTCTGTCATTTTGATTCTGGCCACAGCACATTTTGCAATAGGTAACTGCCAAGTATTCATGCTGTGCTTTTTTCATAAGGAAACTTCTATATTTTCACAGGAAATGGCAAGACCTGTCGCTGTTTTGTCATCTTCAGAGCATGGGAAGCGCATAAATAAGCCCTTAGAGCAGCCTGTTAAAACTCATGTAAGGATTAATCACGTGAAGGCAGATTTCTACAGGAGAAATGGCATCATCTGCTTAACGGAAAGACCTTGCCCAAGCCTGGATCCATGCTAAATCCCTCATATTCATCATTGCCAGCAACTTTTATGTGGAAAAAAAAAACACCTCCTGTCAAAAAGCAATATGGTGCTCTTTGCCTTTTCCTCTACATTTTAGTTAATGAGAATGATTCAGATTAAAAATAGGATGAAATAGCAGCTGTACTTTTCCTCATACTGATTCAAATGCATGTCTTCTTCATACAGTCTCATGAAAATCTCATGAATAACAGCCATCGGTAAGAGCTGAGCATTTTGGGCAAGACCTAGAAGACAGCTGTCTCTCTGCAGTTTTAGGCAGTGCTTCTACGTAATTCTACACAGACTTAACATGTAAGCAAGACTGGTCCTCAAGGAATCAGTCGTCACTGACTTCTTAGTCCTTACAGTGTTGTTACAGAATTGCCAGGTGCCATTTTATCTGCCTAGCAGCTGAACGTGGATTCAACCCAGATTTTCCGCAATGGGTGGGTTTACCCATAAATAGACAAGTACAGAAATTATCTGACTTCCAGAAGTGCTTAGCAGTTTCAGTAGACTTCAGGTAGAAGACCAAATAAAGGGAACTTCTGTGTATTTAGCATTTAAATAGACAAAATCTGGGTTTAGCTGATTTCGGACATCCATTTTGCTGACTTTCACTATACAAGTGGTGCCTGAGGGATCTGATCTGTTCAAAAGCATCACAAAAAAAATCATCTCTGGTTCTGTATCCAGTGCTGAAAAAAACAAATAACCACCACCAAACAGTAATAATAGCAGAGCAAGCAGTAAATAGTTTGGTAGAATGGAAAAAAAAACATAAGGATTTGAGCAGTAGTCATTTAATAAACATTTTTAGAGTAAATGTCTAACCCTGCTTAAACATTGTATTTTCACTGAATTGCCTTGTATTTTCACTGAATCCAGCACTAATGTTTTAAGGTCATTTCAGGAGAAAGAATATCTCCTATAGTGTATGCATCAGTTTGGTTCTCGAGAGCCATTGATCCTGTTGCTGTTTAAAGCTGAGGCAGTATTGTTCAAAAAAGAACAACAGCCAGGCTGATTATAGCAGAACAAGGACTGGAAGTCCACAGCTTTAAATGACACTGGAGTTCTGTCAGGTAGTTACACAGAAGGAACCTGTATCGTTTGTGAACACATTGAATCTCTTAGTGAAAAATAATAAAACTGAAAAACTTCTTAATCTGGGGCCTGGATAAGTAGGCAATCAATAGCACTTGTTTGGTATGATGTGAGAAGCAGAGCGCACAGAGCAGCCCATTCTGAGAGGTGTTTGTTACTCTCATAAGAGCATAACCACCAATTTCCTCTACATTCAGTGAACTAGGGACAAGAAAGCAGTAACTACTACGTTCCTTTACAACAATAAGTACTTCATTAAACAAATCCAGTAGCATTAAATGAATCACAGTAAGAGTAAAGTGAGAAGGAAATGTTTTCTAACAATACCAGAATGCTTTCTTAAAAATTAGTATCAGATGTATACCAGAGAAGAATAAGATGGAATACAGCCCTATTCTAGGCAGGTTATTTTTAGCTTGGGACAGTCAGTACAAATTTCTTGTTTTAATTAGTCTTACTATATTTACAAACCATCTGTGTTTGAAAAACTGCTGGAAACCAAATTTGTTTGAGAACACCGCCACCTTCTGGCCTATACGAGAAATAGGCATCACCGGCTCATTTCCTCTGTGAAGAAAGTCGTAGTTCATCAAAACACCAGTATGAGTTTTCCTATCTCATTTCTTTGCTTATGTCACTCTCCTTCTCTTTCAGTCGCTTCTCATCCCTCCTCACTTTTGAACTTTTCACAAGTATTTCCACCTACTACTTGTTTTTCATTCTTCTGAGTGGTTGACTTTTCCCTTCAGTTCTGTGTCAAAAAAGTACCGTGATGATTTCTTCCAGATTAGGGAGGAGTTCTTTATAAATGTCTGCAAGGACATTTCAGTCCTTCTTCAGTTTGTTTCACTAGCATGACAACTGCTGGATTACCGATGTGCTGTAAGCTTGCCATTGTGCTGTTGGAAAGTATCTCATTACCTCTTTATGCTGCCTTACCTGTTAATGCTGACATACTACTTACTGTAAGGGCTTTTATATATGCAACAAATTATCATGAACAGACTGCACAACATGACACAATGTAAATAATATTTTGGATCTGTATTTTGCATAAAAAAAAATCTCCAGGGATTGTTGGGACCCACAACTCACTAAATAGTAGTCTTAAAAAGAAAAAATGACCGTATTCTGTATCTACTGGTGAAACACAGAACTTCAAGGATGTACAAGTTTCATCTTTTTTGTATCAAATCCCAACAGTTAAAAATCAAACCAAGTGATGCTAGGAATTCTGCTTCGCTACTTACAAATAATAATTCCACACAGGACAGGATACACAAGCTAACATGAAAATGTATTTACATGGTAGCTCATCAACTATACTTTATGCAATTGAAGTAAGGTTATTTTCCCTTCATCCATTTGTAAAGAAACATGCTGACCCAAGTTAGGGCACCCTTGTTCCAGCTGGCATGGTTACTAATTCCAGTTCTCAGTTCTACCCTTCTAACAGAATTAATACGCATACAAACAAAAGGACTGTGTGGGACATAGCTATTCTGAGCTTCAGCTTGTGTTTCAGTTTAGGCTTGAATGCCAGACTGTAAACTGAACGAACTCTGGAACATAGAACTTCAGATGGCCCTCACAGAGACAGCTGTGCAAGTCCACTATTCTGTGGCAGCTTTCTTTTACAAAGTAGTGAATCTTTACTGAAAACACTCATTTTCTGTAAGGCATTGCTATTTAGTGAACAGCCATCGGAATCTCTTTAAGCATGAGCAATAAGCCAATATTGCTTGTGCAACTGCAAATTCTAGGATTATGAAGCACTGGGAAAATCACATGAACAGCTATAAGCAAATTGCACAGTTTCTTTTTACACTGTTAAGAAAAGCCCTGACTGGTAGGTAGCATGGCACACTAGGTACATTCAGACCAGCCAGTATCCCTGATTTGTCCATCTGCAGTTGTGAGAACCAGTAATGATACAAAGGAAACACAGCACTGACTGGCAGTTGTATCTCTTAGCTTATAATAAATATTTACACAAAACTTAAGAAAATATGTGTCTCTTTATTGCTGTTTACATATCAACTGTTCCACTTATTGGACGGTATCATATTCAGAAGCTCAAATTATCATAGGTGCGAGTTATTTTAGAGAACAGAATTGTTCTTCATGCACAATATTTGCAGTATCTACAGTAAAGGAGGCCAACCTATGATTTAGTAGTATTCTCCAGTGTCAGCAGCTGAGTCCATATGTATGAGAAAAGATTTTTCCGTGTAGATATTCTGCCATTTTTCTGCAATTTTGTAGACTCTCTATCTCAAAAAATGGAATCTGGAAACAAAACAAAAATAACTGCTGGAAATAGATTTAATAAACAACTGGATAAGACCGTTGTTCGTTAAACAGATGTAAAATCACCCACCAAAGATTTGCCTGTTTTAAAATTAAACATTTAAGCCCAATAATATTACTGGTCTTTAAATCACCTGAATAAAGATTACTGTAAAAATAAAGAGTGATATCTGCTACAGTGTAAGTTAAATAGAATGGATAACTGATTATAAACGGAAAAGAAGACCTCAAAAATCTAAAAGTAACTGTTTTGGTCCAAAGTATGTTTAAAAAAAATCCCCTATTAATTCAACAGGCAGAATATTTTCACTGTATGGTGAAAATATTATTTACAATACGAGCAGTTTGGTTTTTTTTTTTTAATGTTTTTTTAAATGAATTCAGACCTTTCTAAAAAATTATTTAATTAAAAATTCCAATTTTACTGAACTCTTAGATAACATTTTCCTGTAAGTCAAGATTTGGACCTTAATCACTGCAGAGTAGTCTTTCGAATAGCCACTATTTGGCATAAAACACAGGCAGAATACATTAACAGATCCAAGGAAGAAAAAGGAATTTCTTTAATA
>JASSUY010019038.1:4693-28202 GCA_032466535.1 Forpus xanthops | reverse complement strand
AGCCAAAAATCCAAAACACAGTGCTGCACCAGCTACTACTTAAAGGAGAAAGATGACTGCTGCTGCTGAACCTATGAGAGAAAAAAATGCTTAAAATTGCTAGGGAATACAGCAGAAAAATCAGAAGCAAAAAGTTTCAGAAGTTTTAATATTCTGCAAGGATAACTAGACAGTAAAAGCTGATTTAGAATGCATTTAATTTAATCTGATTTTCTGCCCAGTACATTTCCATATGTCATTTGGGTTAAGTTCTCATAGAGCTGATAAATGATTGGTAGAGCAAGACCTCTGACATACTGATAGAAAGACTAGAATTGTCAGACAGAATTGGATTAGGGGTCCATCTCATCCATCCTGTCTCCTGAACAAAGCTTAAGCATTTTGAAAAGAGTCAACTCTTTTTACAACTAAAAGAGTGACTCTCAAGTTGCACCACAAATAACACAGGCTGAACAACCGTGAGTACTGATATTTTTTTATCAAAGCAGAACTGCTTAGCCTTAAATCCACTGGTGAGCATATATGAGCTCATAGCAGGAAATTCATTACATTCAGACTGGAAACCAAGCAGGAGAATGCCTTTAGTTCTCACTTCTCCTGTGGCCAGTAAGTACTGCTACCAAGCACCAAATGTGAATTTGTGTTTCGTTGCTACTCTTGCTCAGGCTTGTGAATATTTTTCATAAAAGCAAATAATAAATCATATATTTTCACCATGGATAGGATTGTCAGGTGTCTGACTCACGATAATGAAGGATTGCCCTACTGCCCCCAGCAGTGCTGATGCTGTTTACAGAGAAGCATTTCATACTGAACAGGTACCCATGGCCATTCTACAGTCCACTTCATCCTATTCCCCTGTATCCAGAAGGGTGCAAAGAGGGATGTCAGTAGGCACATCCATGACTAATCCATTTAGAAATATTTATGAACCTGTTATACAGGAATTAATCTCTTTTTGACGCTGCAGATACATTCATTCCCAAAATTCCAACAAGCTCCAGATGCCCTCTCCAAGCAGTGGAAAGCACTTTCCCTCGTGTGTTTTGAAATCACCTTCTTCTGGCTTCATGGTGCACCATGAAGCTGCTGTATCACAGGACCAAAGAGTGAACACTACTAGTGAAAGTCAATTAGACTGCACACAAATGAAGTTAGACAAGAGTTTTCCTAGCTCTTCACTGTAGGGTTAATCTCAGCACAGCCCAGAGCTCAAAACTGTCCCACAGACTACAAATAAAAAAAAAAAAAAAAAAGCCCAGCCAAAATCTGGATACCATCCACAAATTAACTAGATAGCTGATTGATATAACAAAATTAAAGTTGAAGCTGGAAATGAAACCTCCCTGGCAAAAAAAAAAAAAACATTTTGTGATCTTGATTTCAGTCCTGACTTCACATGAAGTTGCTCTTCTGCAGGGTCCTCCACATAAAACTTTCCTTGACTAAAGCCTCACTGCAGAAGGAGATCAATTACACCCTCTAAGAAACACCATGAAGTTTCTCTTGCAGTTACATGAGAAAAACTGGTGCTAGCACCTAATATGACTCTTTTTCATGTGCTTGCTTTTAAAAACCATACATATAGCACAGCCCACTGCATACTACCTGACAACTTGTTTTAACATGAAAAATAAAAAATAAAAGAACAAAGGAAGGTATAAAAATTATAATCAACTCAATAGATCAGTGTTACGAGGACTATGTTATGGGCAGATCTCAGTTGCACTGGCTTACTGCCATTCAGTATTAAATCTGCTGGAGATTTAGGATTCTGCTGTAGCATAAAGATTGCAGACATTCCTGTCTGGGAGAACTGCATCTTTTAATTCAGATTTCTTTTCAAGCTTCCAGCGCAATCTCCTGGTGCAATTTCAAGACATATACACTGACAAACTGAAAGCAGCAGCTTCTAACGTCATAAACTTGGATGAATAAGTTTAGGAGGTGTGAATACTTCTCCACTGAGCTTAAAGACAAATGTTTGCACCTTGCTTTCAAATCAGAGCTGAGCAGGAATTGGCTTTCTCATCTTATGAAACTAAGTTTTACACAAGAGTATTATTGAATAACAAATGAAAACAGAGAAATCCTACAACTGGAGAATGAAGGGAAAAAAGCCAGGAGAGTAAACAGTTACAGTTAGGTTACTAACATGCTCATACATGCCTCAATCCCTTCCAAATGTGAAATTTAGACTAGGGATTTGGATGGAGATCCTTCTCTGCTGAGTGCTTTTGAAATCTAATCATTTGCTAAGGCAGGATGCTGTTATTTTGGTTTCTTGGAAAATAGAAATTTTCCCAGATATTCATAAAAACTTCCTAAGTTTCCATGCAAGGCCTTTGTTTGAATTAGTACAAATAAGCTTTTAAAGTGTTACCTATCTCTAAATATCAAAATAGTGACAAAATTCTAAAGTTCTTAAATAAATAAAAAAGTAGAAACATAAATCACACAAATCCACACACAGCAACTTCTGAAGATAGGATCATGTGCAAGACCTTTTTTCCAGACTAGCATGGCTGTTACAATGGAATACTTCAAAAACTAAAAAAAAATGTACAGAATGCGGGTTGTAGATGGATTTCATTATGATATCTTTATTTACGCAACAGATGTGTTAAAAATCATGAATTTTGTTGTTGAGTACTAAATTGCCATTACCAAATTGTGTTTAGTCCTTTAGACCAGATATTATACAGACATTTTCACTTAGGAGATGCTTTATTAGGTAGCTATAAATACACCCATTATACTGCATGCTTACAGTTAGACACATGCTAGAGTATCTTGTTGTATTAGGGATGGAATGTTGAATGCCAAAGTATTTGTGAGGACACTCCTAACACTCATATGAAACACTGTATATATGCCATAAAAATCCTCTAAAGTGCTCTCTTGCACAGTTCCTTGCCACAGAAGGTAGCATTAGATTGTATGTGCTGAGTTTATTTTTATCACTGGTATACTCCTCTCCAAAGCAGGTCATCCAAAGAGTATCCTTAATTGTTTTTTGGCATGAAAAAGAAAAAAGCAAATCAAAGGTACATACAGCTTTTCAGTCTTACTAGCAAAACTTTTACCAGCTCAGGGACACCTATTTGCTTGAGCCAGCCACACCATGGGGATTGTCAGAGGCATCTATAAAAGCTAAGAAAACCAAATAGCTGGAGATGATGTTTAGGAGAAAGTTATACAGAAACATCCAAGCATTCAAACATCTATAGAAACCCACTTGCAGCTCAATTTTGTGCTGCTGAACAAGGATGCGAGAGACCTCCTCCTCCAGAGTAATCAATGCCAAAAAACTTTATCAGTGTTGAGCAGGACAGGTGAATTCTGGAGCACAATTGATTCAACAAAATCAACTCCCCATGATTAAGCTGCAGAGCCCTTTGAGGATGCTAACAACTTCAAGAACTACAAGAGATGAAGCGGTATATAGAAACTACTTATGTAAAGAAAATACAAGGAAAAATGCATAATATTAAGGTTGAATAGCATCATCATATATTATAATTCGTTTTCCATACATGCAAACATAAAGTAGCTTGATTGTCCCCAGGTCCACTGTGTCTGTTGAGTTAGCTGTCTGAAACTGAGTACCTGAGTATTCTGCAGTCACTTCTTTAATCTTTGAAAGAAGTGAGTTTTACTTATATGGTCTTAGTACTTAAGTACTTGTAAAGAACATTTGTGAGCAAGTTGCCAGCCAACAGTCCCAACACTCGGGTTTTAAGGTTAGACATTGTTTTTATCTATTCCAATCCTACAACAGATTAAGCAGCCAGTTATGACTTCCATTTCACAATTTAACAGATCAGAAGCCTCATGCCTCAGTCCTTCTTGCATGGTTGAGAAGTCTTACCTCTGCACTCCAAATTGCAAAATGCAATGTTTAGTCTCTAATGAGAAAAAAAAGTTGCATTTTTAAGTTTAGAAAGTAAGTTTATTCCTTCTTTGTTAATTTAATAAGCAAGAAATTGGCATAGAGTGTAACAATCTTTTAGATGTGCAGCAACTGAACAGATCATTTCTACCTGCAAAATTAACAGGTTTGCAAAAAAAGAACTTAACCTAGTGCAATCTTCTAGTCTTCACATATATGCAACAGGAATATTAAATCTTTTTTCAAAATTATCCATTACAGCTCCACAATGAATTTAAACAACAGCATGAAAATATCATGTCTTTATATCAAACAACTAGAATATTCATGAAAGAGAAAAAGAACATAGCAATCTGAGACTAGCAAAGAAAGGTTATTTCTACGCAACTGATAGATTAAACACTTTTCCACAGCCACTTCAGCGATTATCTATTAACAGAGGTTAAGATAGCTCTCTTGTGGTTTCCTGCAGCTCCAGGTGAAGGAGAGACCATCTTCAGAACAGAGAATACAGCAGACAGAACTACAGAAAAGCAGAGTTCTGTTCTGTTCCTCTTTGCAGGCAAAAGGTGCCTTATGCTGCCATAAAGGTCTGATTTGCACTTAGTACAGCTACCCAGCCTACACCTCTGGACCTCAGCATAGGATCAGATCAGCAATTTGCACAGGATCAGTCTGCATGCTGAGCTGACAAGCCAAAAAAAAATAAAGGTTATGGGAATTTGGGTAGATCAGCAAAGGGACTGCAAAGTAAACAGTTGAGCACCCAGGGACATTAAAGCATTAGCAGCAAAAACCAGCAGAAGGATGCAAACATGCAAAAGAAAAAGGGCAAGAGAGAAGAAAAAAGTGGGAGAAAAAAAAGTGAGAAAGTAAGTGTGTCTTCAGTAAAAAAAGTGAAAATAATCCAGAAAAAAAAAGATTATTAAAACCAGGGAGCACTGCAGAAGTGTGACAAGCTTGGGAAAGATAAGGGGAAAAGCAAGGGAATGTTAATATATTTAAACATATTAATAATGAAGAAAACCTGTAAGACTTTCAAAAAGAAGACATTGTCTCTCTCTAAAATCCTATAAATATTACCTCATAAAAATTGTAAAGATTCTTTGCAAATGTGGATAGAGTTGGCAAGACATAAAAGAAAGAAATGGAAAATGGATAAGATATGGAAAGAAAAAAAACATTTCAAGTATTGCATCAGAGCATATTATGCAAAAATTGGGTACTCTCCTTTTTCAACAGGCTAAAAGTGATCAGATAAAAGGAGCAAAAAGCACCATTTAGGTGTCTAAATACTGGGATATTAGAACCCTATTGTTGCAGCAAGAGCCAGATACTATATTATCTGTCATTAATCCACAGTACACTGTATTCTGTATGGAAAAGAAAGAAATCTGAATTTTGAACTGGAACTTCAGTGTCCTAGAATCTTATAACAATAAATGTTAATGAAGCCGTCCTATTTAGCAATACAAGAAAAAAAGATACAGAGAGGTGCACAAACTTCTCCTGTGCCGGGTGCCTCACAACAGCAAGCTGCCTCAGACTGGTGCTCTACATGGAGATGACGCAGTATGCAATTAATTTCTTCCACAATGACTCCTCTGAGGTACCAACAGACGGCTTTTTTTCCTTCTTCTCTTTTTTTTTTTTTTTAAATGAAAAGGAGAACAATGGTTTTATCAGAATGGACTAAAGGTAGAAATGAAAATAAATTCTGAATTTAAACTGGACCCATTTTTTTCAATATGTACAATAAGGCCAACCATGGAAAAGATGCTATGAAACTTCATTCAGGTAAACTAGTAATTATGGGCTACATGAAGAGTAATGTTATGTTACCTTTACACTTGTCTCAAACTCCACCAGTTTAAGGTTTTCCATTATAAAACTTAAAGTTCCTAACCGGCTAAACCTAGTGTTGGGAGTGCCCATTAGCAATGTAATTAATTGGAATTAATTAATCTCAGACAGTCCTAGATGTGTTAAGGTCAAAAAACTCACTTAAAGCTGAAGAAAAGCACTGCTGCTTCTACAAGAACCATAAATAGCCTTCACTGTAGTTTTTATGGTGACACATCTAGACACAGAGAACACCAGAGCATCCAAAACTAACAGCAGGGAAGAACAGGCTCAGGTTACCGGTGGGTGTTTAGAGGGGCAGGCTTTTATAACACTCGTCCCAGGATAATACAAAGTTGCTAAGATCCTGGATCACAACTATAGGATGGAAACACAAAGTGCACAGTGAAGAAGAACTGTCAAAACTAGTAAAATTGGTAATATATAAGTAAGAAGAGAGCATGAAACTGCCTGATTACTGATAACATGTGAGTGAAAAATGACTAGAAGCAGTGAATATTTTGTCAGACCATCCTTTCTAAGGTCCTATCTTTGGCACGGACCAGAAGCGGATGCTAAAGAAAGAATGTAAGCAGAGATGATGCAGTGATATTTCTCTGTATGTACATAAAACAATGATTTATGGCTTGATCTTTTTGCGTAATAGCCCCAAAAGCATTTTACTTCCTTTAATTTGTCTGAGAATAGCTCAGGAAAAATAGCCATATTTTCATATGTATGTAAGCTTCTAATCGTGTGTAAAATGTAATGTGATTCTGCTAATGGCAAGTTACACAGGGACCGTTGTTTACACTTAAGGTTCCTGGCATGGCCTCCACAGGTTGCCCTTCCCACACTTTGCCACTTTGTGCTGATTCTGCAATTTTGTATTCTGTGGGGTATTTATGCCCTCTCACAGTTGAGGGCTGCTTCCCAAAAGGCTAACTATCTTACTATCACATAGGTTTTAACAACAGCTTTTTTTAGAAATAAAAATGACATTGTATAATTGTTCTTATTAGCCCTGGACTTGATGATCTTAAAGGTATTTTCCAACCTAGTTGATTCTATGGTTGCATGGTTGTATAAGTGTTATTACCTTCTGGAACAGGACAGGTAAAAAGAAATGGTCAAACCCTGTTCCAGCTTCATTCCTGTACAAGATCTGGGTTTGTGTTACATAGTGTTTAATGATGAACTATACTTACATACATAAAACCACACTAGAACAGACTGTTCTGTGTTTTGTGTTCAGACTAACTCTAAACTAGTTGCAAATGTTTAGACAGACACATGCCTCACACAGTAGCCATTCCCAAAAAAAGGCTGAACATGCTGCAAATTGTCACTGGGAAAGAGATTTCTGGATAAATAATCCCTGTTTACATACAGTCACTGAAACTAAGAGAGATAAACAGGCTTACTTTAATGAGGAAACATTA
Organism: Forpus xanthops; assembly: GCA_032466535.1. Lineage (NCBI taxonomy): Eukaryota > Metazoa > Chordata > Aves > Psittaciformes > Psittacidae > Forpus > Forpus xanthops. The sequence goes on along the minus strand of JASSUY010019038.1, from coordinate 21,026 downwards.
TCAAGTATAGACAGTGTGGACACATTCATTAGACGGATAAATCCTTCTGATGAATCCCAGAGACTAAGAAACACATTATTGAAAGAACAAATAGGTCCTTGATGCTAATAGTGCAACATGCAACCAAAAATGAGTCTCCATTTTCATGCTTACGGGAAGTCTACTGCACAAGCTTTTGGCACCAATGATACTGCAAGCATCACAGAAACATTATAGCTATCTGGAATTCAGTTTTCTCAGACTACAGCTAGTCAGCACTGGGCTCAAAATGGTATTAGTATAAAATATCTCATCTGAAGATGTTGATTCTGAAATAGCAACTTGTAGGAAACAATGAGTTTCATATATTTTCTGTGGTATTTTTCTTTTTAAAGACTGGGAGACCTCAACATTCAGTGATTTTTGGTGGAAATGCTCCTGGGTTTTCGTTTCAAATGATCTGGGGTTTATTTTTAATTTTTAAGATAAAATTCAATCTATACTAGAAGACAATTAAAAATCAAACTCTCCAAAGTTTTCTGCAACAGAGATTCCACTGACATGGTATTTCCTTCCTCCTTTCCCTCTCCTTTAACTTAATTTCGAAGTTGGTGGTTGGGACCTTCCATAGAAATGAGAAAGGATTTCTGTGCCAGCTTTTAACAATCCCTCTACAAGACAGGAAATTTCCACTTCCTGCACTTCAGAGATAGCATTCCTCATAACCCAAATAAGGGGTTAAACTGCCTATATTGACTAAAATACATAACTTTCCTCTCTGACCCACCAGGCTCCATGCTGATGACAGCTTCAAGCAACCAGAAGGGTCTTGGTTCATCAACATCTATGAAAAGAAGTGAAAAGCAGAGGCTAGCATCTGGGAGACAGACAGGAGACATCTGGTACTGGTCTAAAGGCACAAGACTGTCTGAAATATTTAAGCTTCTCACAATTGCTTTGTGAGTTTGAACTTAAAAACAAAAGTTCAAATGGAAAAAATGGAAGCTACACAAGTGGGAAACCTCACCCTGTAAGTACTTTTGTGCACTTATTCACATGCTTCAAATATCTTACACAGGCTGTTGCTAAGATGGGCTTACACACCTGCGAGACCTTTTCTGTGATTCATTCTGTCATGCTTTTCCACAAATACTGTTATTTACCCAAAAGAAAAATATTTACAACAGAGTTTATGGATAAAGCAGTGGAAGTGCTGTGTAATGAAACCACCCTGACTTACTGGAGATTGAGCAGCCTTCTGCACCCACTCAAGCCTGGTTTGCCATGTCTGACTGACTGGGTGCAGTATAGCATCTTTGCTATGCCAAAAGAGACAATAAAAGCAGTCTTAGAGGTTTAACTGAAGTATTTTGTAGAGATAAACCCAAGTCAGGCAAATTCTCATTAAATAATCTAAAAGACTGAGGAGACATATATATATTTCCAGGGGTACTCGCTACTGACTATTCACTACAGACTATGTGTAGCGACTACACAAAGAGCAACCATGTCCTAACACAGGTCACCTAACATAGAATCACTTCTTGTTTTCTATTAGGACGATAGGACTTCCAAACACAGGGTAAAAAGTTTGGCCTTTCCAAACATAAGACGAAAGAAGTTGTAAGTTCATGAGTCTCAGCAAAGCATCAAGTCCAACTGCAATGCTGTGGCAGAGGAGCTGCGCACATCAAGGGTGAGTGCCAGCATGTTACCCTAGACAAGACCACCTCTTCACACAGGGAGCATCGCAAGGCACATACGCAGTCTGGAAACACCTTTGAGCTTCTGCAAGAGCATTCTGCCCCTGGCCGTGTGATTAGCCCAGATTATACAATGCCCACCTGTTCCCCACATCAGAAAGAGTGCTCATTTCACCTGCAAACTGAAGTGCGGGCACTTGTAGGGGTTCTAAGTTATGAGCTACCCCTGTGGATATTGCTGTGTAATGACTGCCTATTGGCTCATCGAGAAAGTTTACTGAATTAGCAGACAAGCAGAAAATGAATGCCAGAGGACACTGGCATGCATTACTTAGAGACAAGGACAGGTCCCAAGTCTCTTCTCACTACAAAACTGCTTCATAATAAAGACCTTTTTAGAGATGTACTTTCCAGTGATCCAGAAAACATGCAACACAGAGAATCCCTAGGATCTGACAGTACCAGAGCACTGCAATGAAAAGTTTGCGAGGAATATCATTAACTCTATGCCACCACCAAAAGTATATATCACAGCCATATAGCACTGATTTCAATGAATGACATAAGTATTTGCCCTGTTCAGTGGCAATTGAACAATCCAGGAAAGGTCAGATGTGTAAGACCTTTTATCCTATCTAAACGGCAGAGGATACACATGCCCTATAAATATTTTGCATTTTACAGAAGTGTATAAAGCATACTATTTTTTTCTACAGTAGCAACAACAAACAACATGAGGCAAGCAAAAAATCTACTTTCTTGGCTTTCCAGATAAAGGCAAAAACTGTAAGTATGAATTATGAACCAGGAAAAAAACCCAGCAAACACTCAGAATGAACTCTCTACTCTAAAGAATTGTATCTGATAGCATACAGAACATGTTAACACTGATATAGTGTTCCTCTTCTATGGAGGGGCACTGTACAGTTGCATCCTTTGTTTTACATAATATTGTTAGTAGTATATTTATTAGAAATAACTGTTTCTTGCAATATGTTCCTGTGCCATTCTATTCAAGACCAACATCAACATCAAGTGATGATCGGAAAACATTAAATGAGCTATTAAAATATTAAAGAATATCCACTAAGTAGATAGGACAACAACTGTATACATCAGAGATAAAGGAAGATTATATCTCTGATTTCCAGATCAGAAGGTTTTTCTTGCTGCACATCTGTGCTTACCAGACAACAGAGCTTCAAGGCAGAAGGAAGTCTTGGTTATAGTAATGATTTAACTCACAGTGCTCATTATTTGTACATGGGTTGTTTGATATAATTGTTGAGTATTTTATCTTTAGACCAGACCACTTATCAAGTGTAATTAAGGAATTAGACTGCAGGTCAAAACCCTTGTATTGATAATACTAATTTCTCTTTACTAGTGGGATTACCCACATTGGGTTTAGCAAAAGAAATTTCAACGATAACACCAAAAACACAATAGGTTGGCACTTCTTTTACTAGCTTAGTCTTTATAGTTTACTAATAGTACATGGGAAAAAAAACCCAAACAAACAAACAACTAAACAAAATTGCCCTGGTATCTTTTCACTTTGCATGAAGCCACAATTCAAATGAGTATTCATAAATCGCTGCATAAGAAGTCTGTATTTATTTCAGTTTTCATTCATATTCCTGAGGTCCTGACTCAGACAGGACGTCTCCAGAAGCAATCCATAACTGTATTAGCGTCCTCGCATGTATTTTCTTCCTTTAGTAAAAGCATTGTGATTTCTGAGTGGAGCACAGTTACAAAACCAAGTCTCACAAAGAAGAAATTATTTCTACTTAGAGGGGCACACCAGTCTCCAAGAAGGGGGAGAATGACCCTAAGAAAGCCAGCCCTGCAATTAGGATCATGCTTTGAAGATCAGAGATTGATGCTGCAAAGGTGGGAAGTTGAGCTGAAGCTATAAGGAACTCTTTTGACATGGTACACAGCATCACACAGACTCATCCTCCAGCACTTTCTAGCACCAGTAGTCACATCTGGACAAATCCCACTCATCACAAGAGAAACTCCAAGTAGTCTGCTAATTTCACTTTACTGTAGAATCACAACTAGGTAATAACTAACATTACTTTTCTCTTCTTGTCAAGCTGTCTTTCTTTTGAAAAGAAAAGAATTGTTTTTAAACACCATTTATTATTTCTCATTATATGAGCTATTTTAAACAGAACAATGGGTTATTTGCACTATCTTTCACTGTCCATAGATGTGGTTCATGGAAAAGCAAATTTATTGTTGCCAGTTATCAACTTAGGGCTAAGGGGGATTTTCTTTTTCTTCCCAAATATCCTTCATGTCATAATTTCATTAACTGCTGGTATATAAACTCCATTATAGAAAATTTTGCATCTCTGTGTAAATTTATTTTTAAACTCTATTGTAGTTTATTTGTGACATATCTATTTTTCTACCATAAAAAATAACAGAGCAATCTGGAAGAAAAAAAAAATAAAAAAGGTATTTATGAAACCATTAAACCGTACATTAAGAAAAATTATTGCAACGATTGAGAAATACATTCTTTCCAACAGCACCATAATATAGCTGCGGTGCTACACAAAGTGGCAATAAAAGACTAGCAGCCTTGGCCAAATACTTATAGCTTGTAATACTAGCTCTGAAAACAGATCAAAATCTAACAAAAAGTCAGCTCAAATAAAGAGAAACCTTAATTTTAACCAAATAAAGTTCATGTTCCAAACGTTAAGATCCAGATAATATTTTATGGCATGTGAAATGTTGCATTTTACAGAAGTGTATAAAGCATACTATTTTTTTCTACAGTAGCAACAACAAACAACATGAGGCAAGCAAAAAATCTTGTATCTTTCAGAAACTGAAGGATTTTTCTACATTTATACAATACAAACTGATATGTTCAGGAAATATTCAAATAGGTTTTCACTTAATTATAATAATTTATGTATTTTTAATTCTTAATTGGTTAGTATCAAATTGTACCTTCTCTTTCATTTTGCAATTAATATTAACTACAGATTAAATGCATTATAAAGGATTACTTTTCCTGTGTAACAATAATAGAACTTATCCTCAATCCTGATTTGGGAAAATCATCTTGTAATTGAGTTTCTTTGCAAGGTACAATAGCAGTGGAATATACTCCAAAGGTTTTCACTTGCTATCACTTCCGTCATAAAAACTCCCACTTATTTATCCAGACTTTGAAGACAGAACTCTTAAATGCCTGAGCTTGGCTGACAATTTAGTCTCTCTCCCTTTATGTACATGTGACAGTGTCTAACAGTTTGTATCCCACCTCAGTAACCTAGACAAGTGGCACTTTTAAAAAGATGCTGAAGAAAGGGTTTCTTTTTGGTCATAACTATTTTTCTCTAATTATGACAGTAATACATTAACCATTTCAGGGTATGTGCTCCTTTGGTTACAGTTATCATTCCCAAAAGAAGCTGTGTACTTTCCCTTGACCTGCATTATCAAAGAATATGCAGCAGTTCGAATTTACAGCAATATCTTACTGATAATGCAAAAAATAATAATGCAGTTATGCTACTCGTCCCTACAATGTAGAGTGAAAATTTTATCATCCAAAGCACAGCATGTGCAACCTGCAATCTGTGATATCACATGATGGCAGTATCTAAAAAAAGCTTTAAGGTTTGATAACAGGTTTCAGCATGTATTTGTAAGAAAACGGGTCATTTGAAACAAAAGCTATTACAGCTTCTGAGTAGGAAGCAATCAGGCCTATAGTTACAGAGTAGAACAAGTGATTTATTCCCCACACTTGTTTACCAAGGATTAATTTGAGGGAAGATTGAAGCCGTATATGGAACTCTGGGATAAGAGAATGGTGATGATCATCAGTAAAAGTAAAAAAAAATATGTTGGCTTGCCTGGCTTTCACTTTACATTTACCACATAGCTGCAATCCTCCCAGGAATAAAGGAAATTATTAAGTGGTTTCAGAAAACTCACTTCCTTAGGTCTGACAGGTACTATTTAAGGGAATTGCATCAATATAGAAATGTAATATTTATTCCTTCCAATGCTGTGGCTATTTACAGAGTCATATACCTGAAATGACCATGGAAGTTAGCCTCTGTTATTAGAAAAGGTCTAAGTGCAAGTTTTTATCCATGAAACAGAAATACATGTAAAGGAACTTAGGCAATCTGATCACATCTGAATTAAAACAGAGTGGCATGGTGAATAACAAGAAAAAAATGCAACAATTCTCAGGTTTCCAAGAAACACCAGCAGTCATCTCAACAACATCATTAGATTCTGTCTCATGCAGAAACTCTCTAAACTTTTAATTTCTGTTGCAATCAGCTGGAAGCTTGCCATTCACCTCTGGTGAAGATGCTGTTCCAATCCCACCCTGTTTTTTTCAATTTTTGTTAAAATTCCCTCAAAACTCACAAGATGGCACAGTATCACAGATATAATAGAGGAGATGAACACCTTGCAAGTGTTCACGGCTGTTGAAACATAGCATGAGATCAAACCTTGAAAGTCCTGTTACTTGAATTATTTTTTATGTAATTTCATAGTCTTTTTCCAAAGAAAGATATGAACATTTTAAATCAGCTGTACCAGTTGTGGTATTTGCTGCATTCCTTAAACACTTAATACTTTCTGTCCAACAAAACCATTTTATGTTAAATTGAAGCAGAATTGTAAAGAATTTGATTTTTAAGACTGATATCGATTACTGCATTTTCAGTGAATTCAGATAGATGCTGGAGCATAACAGCTGACATTATTCATAACAGATTAAGTCACACTTCATTACCTATGAGTAGCAACGCAGGGAGAATAGAGCTTTGGAAGTACTTTTTGGTTTAGAGATCAATCTGGATTGTGCATCCACTACAAACATGTATGACAATTCCTTTTCTAACATAGCTAAGAATTAGCCTCAATGAGCAGAATTAACATGGCCTATCTTTCAAACCTGCCTCAGTGCAGGCTCCTCAAGATCTGCCACAGATGTATGCAAATGGTTTTGCACAGACAATTGCTAAATGGTCACTGCGTTTGGCATGCTTGTTTTTTCTTTATGGATATTTTAATGAGATCGAGCCTACTATCCAAAGAGACTTCTGAAGGGTTCAATCTACTGACTATTTTGGTTCATTTGCAGAACTCAAAACTAGTTCTGTACATATTACTTTGAAGTGACTTGTTTTACTTTGTGGTGAGGGTTGCAATCCTGTCTTTGTAAGCCATCATCTGAAATAAAAGTTTCCCTTTATTTTGCTCAGCAAAGCATCCTACAGCATTTTTCCATGAGAAACCGCATGTGCAGTCCTCTGAGATGTTTGGTTTAGGATTTCAAGATAGCTTTCCCACCAAAATTATTACTGTAAAATATTTTAACTGTTTTTTTCTTAAATGTCATTTCAGAGTTATCATACAAACTGAGGAAAATAATGATTTATGTGACTTCTTCATCACACACCTTTGCAAGCTGCTTCAGAAGATGAAAGCCTCAAATATGTCCACTGTCAAACATTACCAGTGCATTTTATGACTTGCAGTGGCAAAAATGTTTATTACAGTTTGTATATTGCAAGTATCACAAGTAACAATAGATCACAAAATATGCTAGTGCTAGGCCAGCCTTAAAGGATTTAATTTTCTAGAAAAAAAAACAAAACGCTACCTACTGTGCTCTTTTCAGATGTTCCAACTTGAGCAATCGGAAACTGAATGGTACCAAAACAAAGAGTTTTCAAAGTTAGTGGATTTTCACATCAGAGATCTATCCCACCTTGGTAGCAGATCACTAGGGCTGTGAAGGGGGAGGCAGGATCATTTGGGTTTTGAATTTGACTTTTTTTTTTTTTTTGAGAGAGAAACTAAAAAAAGAATAACTCGTTTTTATTTCATGCCTTTTAAGTTATGAAAAGCAGAAACTACACTTATGTGTGATTTTAAATAACCTTCCAATCTCCAACATGGAATATTGCATATTGCAAGCCCAGTGCATATTGATCCATATTGTACATTGCAAGCCCAGTGCTACCACAGGCAACTCACAATCTGACAACTTTCTGGAGATAGCTAAAGGACAGATTCAGCCCACTAGTTGGAGGGAGCTTTACCATCTCTGTTCCTAGAAATCTCATGTAAGTTTAGAAATCTGCAGCCAGTCACAGTAACAATTCTTTTTCCTTGTTTGACAAAGCGTGAATTTTCTTTCCAAGAAAGATGTTTCCATTCAAATCAAGTGGCTGCTCCTGTGCTTTTTGCACTATGACTGTTTTTTACAGTTTTTACTGCTGGTCAACGATAACTATGAAAACAAATTTTGTTAGAAGAATGACAATTCTTGTTCCACTTTCCATGTTAACTAAAATTTCCATGTTACACTAAAATTATGCAGCATCCATTAGTGTTTCAAGTTGCAGAAATAGATCAAATATCTAATATAGAGAGAGACTAAAAGACTCTAAGTGTCTAATCTCTTTAGCTATCTTTTAACCCTCTCTGAACACCTATCTGCTTCTTTAGGCACCTAAGTTTATTTAGATGAACCACTGTCATTACTCTTTTGCAAAACAGGTCACAGTAGCAAGACATAGGCCGCAAAATTATGTCCTGATCCTTCAGCACAATTTCTTCATTGAAGTTTTCAAGAAGTCAAATGGTAAAGATGTCAAACAACTCTTCCAAGTCACATACTGAAGCAGTATCAGAGCTGAATATGAACCTGACTGCTCTTGAGTGCACATTATGTCCAAGGCAGCCATAGAGAGTTTTTATCAATACATCTTTAGATAAGGACTGAATCCAATAGAAAAATCTAGTTAAAATCCAAAATCAGCTATGTGCAATATCCCACTGCATTAACCAGGTGATGTAATTATAAGTAGAATTCAATTCACATTCTGGTTGATCATTAATTATAGTTTTACTCTACAACAGATTGGAAAAAAACATCAAGCTTCATTAGAGTGAAAAGGGATTTGATTGTAACTCATTTTTACTTACTGCCGTTCCAGCTGCTTTTAAAAAGAGACTGGTTTACTGAAACTCTGACATTTCCCTGTTTTCACACATGGTGTAGGGGTTGTTAGATATTTCATATACCTTTCTCTTAAGGTTTAAAGCCAATCTTCACTGAATCAAGTTCCCAAAAATACCCTCTCCCCAGCATCTACATGAAACTTGACAATAAAATTGCTTCACAGGAATGGCAAAACATGAACTCCATACTTCTTTTTCCTGGAGGGAGTTGGGCTTTCCTTTGGATAGCATCTCTGTCACATGTTTTCCAAGAAAATACTGTGGTAGGTGAAGGCTTTATGTACGTCAATGTAAATAATTTTTTGGGGGGGGGCACAAATTTGTAGGGTATGAGGAAGTTGCAGCTCTCCTTGACTACAGTTTATCTTGTAGTAGGGTAGAATTCCCTAAACATCACACAACTTTACACTCCAGTGTAAGAAGTTCCATGAAAATACAAAATGCTGAAAAATATGAGAGTGATTCCATTTATAATGAAATTAAGGTTAAATAATCTGTCATGTGGATCCAAAATGCAGACAACCCATAAAGGCTAGAGTGGCTTCACATGATAACATTTCTCTGGTTTTAGTTTTGGTCGTTTGTACTTTGGCTCCTGGGGAGTCATTTAAGGCTATGCACTGCAAATAATCTCTCCATTCATATACAATATGGAGCTGTAAAATCATTCCTGAATCAAACTGCAGTATAGCCGCAAATACATTTAAAGCAGTATGTGCTGCCAGAAACAATGAGATGGACTGAAGTCTAAATTTCTCTTACCATTTCTAATATAACAGCTTTCTGATACAACTGATCACACTGAAGAAATTACTCTTTGATGGTTAGATAGCAATGAAATTCTATTAAATTTTCTGGGCTCATTCCATGCATTCAGTTCATAGCCTAATGTATACATAAATGATTTCTTGCTATTAAAGATGATGTTTTAGCCTTTTTCTTAACATTCTGCTAAGGTGATTTGAGTGGTGTTTTCTTTATATTTATAAAAGCTATCACATGTCTGTATTTGAAAAAAAAAAGGCTTCCATTTTGATTGCAACATTTGTTGACACCCTACCGGGCAAACGCTGATTCAAACGCTAAAAATTATCATTTCAGCACTGAATAAGCTTTTGCAATCTGACTTCATTTTTTGGTTAGAATTAATGCTTTGAAGTTTTTGCAAACCTCTTCTTGCTTCCACAATCAGATGTTTCCCTTTATCTTTGATAGAGAGAAAACAGCCATCTGTTATGATCTCTTGTAAAATACTAGTGACTTACACCTCTAAAGAAACCTACACTAGATTGCATTCAGACGCAACTGAAAACCATATGATGAGCTACCTGATGAAAGTGCACTTCAACCACATTACTAGATGCCTAAGAGACAGTCATTGTGCAAGTTTGAAGAGAGACTTACACAGTGAAAAAAGACCTTCTTTACAAGACTGTCTAAAAAGTCTCAATGGAACTAGAACTGGTTTGAGGCAAAGTTCAGAGTAAGCGAAAACCTGGAATTACCAGAGATTTTCTTCACCTTTTTTTCTTAAACTGTGTTTTAAGAATGCTAAACAAGTTGAGATTTAAGGCTCTCAGATTTGTAAGGCACATTATAAAACTGACACCATTTAAATTTATGATGATATCATTCACTGGCTTGAAAGGAATTCAGAATTGATCTAGATTTCAAATAAATGCCAAGATGACAAAATGGATATTCCAGCACACAGGACAGTGAGTAGCAGTAGTGAAATCAGAGTGTGGTAAAGTTTTACCTGTGTATGTGGAGTTTCATCCATGTCAACTCTTGTAGTCATACTGATGTTAAAGAACATGCACCTTAAACATATATACTGTAAAAAAAGTCAGTGACTCACAATAGCACTTGATTCCTAAGTTCAAACTTCTCACACCAGTACCAGTCAATGGACTAGAAAAATCAATGCAAAATGAAACATGTGACAAGTAATAGGTAAGAAAGAGCAACTGTATGAAAGACTGCACACAAAAATGGAAATATTTACAGAGAACGAAGATGTTTATAAAAGGAAGCTAGACTTTGAAATCCAGATACAGGATGAACTCAAGTTGAAAGAATTACAGAGGTGGAAAAACTGCCGAGTACAGAAGAAAAAACACCAAGGAAAGAAAAAAATCCAGTTTACCTTGGAAACCATTTACACTGAATTATTGAGTCTAGATCTGAGTGAACACAATGGAAGATCAGTCCCTTAAATAGAATGAGTGACTGGTGGTTGTTTTCTGAACCTTTTCATTGTAGCCAAACCCCGATATACAGGTATTAAAAAAAAGAAAAAAGTGCCTTGTGGGTATTTGGCTGTAAAAAAGTGTTTTCCACAAAAGGAAAACTGAGAGAGTTCAGCTAGCTGCTAAACTATCCCTGTTGGCTTTTTTCACAGGCACACTATCATTAAAAATTAGCATTTATTAATGTCATGGGTTCAGCAGCAGCAGTCATTTTTCTCTTTTTTGTAGTAACTGGTGCAGCACTGTGTTTTTTGATTTACAGCTTGGGAACAGCCCAATGACAATTACATAGAGGATAAACACTCATTTTTAGCGATGATTTCTACAACTTTGATCAAATTAAAATATTTTTCTTTCAAAGACCAAGGAAAAGAAAGCCTGACTAAACCAAATAATAAAGAGCCATGTACACTAAACATCATAATCTGTACCTACACATACAAGTCAGACTACCAGTAGAAATTTTTTAACAAGTAAACTTCTATATTTCATGGCAGATCTCATCTAAATATGAATCTTCCTTTAAAAAAGAAAAGTATTTTACAAAGAGGGCATCTTAACCTTTCAAGATATTTCTAATGTTATCATTTACTAAATTTTTCATTCTCCAGTTTTGTTTTGCTGGACTTGAGTAGAATATATTTCCTAACTTTGAGAGATAATTGATCTAAATATAGGCGTGTATATAATAGGTTAGTAACAGAAAATCTACCTCTATGTTTAAACCTACTGCTAGAGAAAAAAATTATTAAGAAATTACTAAAAGAGCTGCTGTGGTAAGTTTCTAAGCTTATTTATAAAGTATAGGCAATATTTCAGGCTTACTTGGACAAACTGGGGTTAAAAAAGACCTCAGTAGAGAATAACTTCCTCCAAAAGCAAACCAGGTTTCATCTCTCAGAGGCAAGGATTTTGAGCAAATCTGTGCAGCAAGGCTAGGGTGTGCATCCAGCCAAAACCAATTATTTGAGCCATAAGAGATTTTCCTAACATCACTGTGAGTCCACCCTAACATCCACATTTCTGTAGCTTAATATAACAAACGTCTCTTGGATTATGAAAGAGTTTCTTTCTGGTTCCAAATTCGTAAGGGATTTGTATCCTGCAGATCACAAGTGCTTTTTCCTTCAGCGCCAAAGCCTACTTTGCTGCTGAGCACAGTGGTCCTTTCAAAACCTTGCTCCCTCTGTAAAATAGTTATTTAAAGGAGTCATTTTGATATGCTTGGTCTCTGAACAACTAGAAACAACAGCATTTCTATTTCATAAACTGCACACAACCTGCACAAGCTCCTACATAAACTTCAACACAGGCAGACCTCAGGGAGTGAAGAGAAAAACTTTTACTGCCAATTAATTAATGCAAGCTGTCATCTCTGAACCCAAGCAGTTGATAGTGCCACTGAAATCATCCATTATCTCACTGTTTTTCCTGTCCTTTGTCAAAAGGCTATTGACTGTTATGCAAATGCTTATGTAGGTATTGCTTCCTGTAGAAAATAATATCCATAGAGAAATTTTCACTAAAAGAGAAGCACTTTTATTTCCTCTCCCACTGAAAATTTTAAACAAGAAAGTACATGAAACTGAGAAGAACTTTACAGAGACCCTCCTTCATATGTAAATTCATCTGTCCATATAGACATAATTCATACACATAGTTGTTTATACACACAGATGTTTATACACACAATTGTTTATGCATACAGAATTGTCCATACTAAGATCATTATTAAGATTTTACATAGCTTTGTCAGATGAGATAGAATGTCATTTTAAAAAATGTATTTAGTTGAACAAGATTACCCGAGACTTTTCAATATTATGTATATGTATCTACTGTCTGAGCCTATTCCAAATCCTTCCTTCAATTCCCAAAAAATTACCACCAGAACTACTACATGTTACATTAAATAATTCATACTATGAAGCAGTGTAACCCAGTTTAGACTCCAAGACTGCTTAATCTGAGTTTACTTTTAATCTGATCTTCTTTTCACTTGCTGAAAGCAAGAAACATGAGCCATTAAAAGCATTTAATGCCAAGAACAGGATGACAGAAAGTGTCTTTGAAAAAGCAGAGATGATTCTGTTAGAATCATAGAAATATTTAGATTGCGAAAGAACTTTAAGACTGGAAAAAGGGAAATATAACCCCCATTTTCAGGAAGGGGAAAACGGATAAGCCGAGGAACTACAGACCAGTCAGCCTCACCTCTGTGCCTGGCAAAATTGTGGAGCAGATTCTCCTGGAAGGCATGCTGCGGCACAGGAAAAACAACAAGGTGGTTGGTGACAGCCAGCATGGCTTCACTAAGGGGAAATCCTGCCTGACCAATCTATAGCTTTTCTATGATGCAGTTACAGAACTGATAGAGAGGGGTAGAACAGTCGGTGTCATCTACCTGGGCAAAGTGTTTGATAGTGTCCCACATGACATCTTTGTCTCTTAAGTTGGAGAGACAACAATTTAATAGGTGGACCACTTGGTGGATAAAGAAGTGGCTGGATGGCTGCACGCAAAGAGGTGTGCTCAGGGGCACAATGTCCAGCGGGAAACCAGTAACAAGTGGTGTCCCTCAGGGATCGGTGTTGGGGCCGGTCTTGTTCAACATCTTTGTCGGAGACATGGGATTTAATGTGCCCCCAGCAAGTTTGCTGATGACTCCAAGCTGTGTGGTTTGGTTTATAAGCTGGTGGGAAGGAATGCCATACAGAGGGACCTTGACACACTTGTGAGGTGGGCTGATGCTCATGAAGTTTAACTATACCAAGGCCAAGGTCCTACACTGGGGTGGGAGCAATCCCAGGCACAGCTACAAGTTGGGCAGACAAGAGATTCAGAACAGCCCTAAGGAGAAGGACTTGGTGGTATTAGTTGATGAGAAAATGAACATGAGCCGGCAGTGTGCTCTTGCATCCCAGAAAGCCAACCGTATCCTGGGCTGCATCAAAAGGAGTGTGACCAGCAGAATGAGGGAGGTGATCCTGCCCCTCTACTCTGCTCTCTTGAGACCTCACTTGGAGTATTGTGTGCATTTCTGGTGTCCTCAACAAAAAAAGGACATGGAACTGTTGGAATAAGACCAGAGAAGTGCCACGAGGATGATCAGGGGATTGAAGCACCTCCTGCATGAAGACAGGCTGAAAAAGTTGAGTCTGCTCAGCCTGGAGAAGAGAAGGCTGCATGGAGACCTCATAGCAGCCTTCCAATATCTGGAGGGGGCCTATAGGGATGCTGGGGAGGGTCTCTTCATGAGGGACTGTAGTGATAAGACAAGGAGTAATGGATTAAGGCTTAAATGGGGGAAGTTAAGATTGGATATGAGGAAGAAGTTTTTACTGTGAGGGTGATGAAGTGTTGGAATGGGTTGCCCAGGGAAGTTGTGAATGCTCCATCGCTGGCGGTGTTCAAGGCTGGGTTGCACATAGCCTTGGGTGGCATGGTTTAGTGGTAGGTGTTCCTCCCAATGGCAGGGGGGTTGGAACTAGATGATCTTAAGGTCCTTTCCAGCCCTAACTTTTCTATGATTCTATGATCATGGAGTCCAACCATTAACCCAGCACTGCCAATTTCACCACTAAGCTGTGTCACTAAGTACAACATCTACCTGTCTTTTAAATACCTCTAGGGATGGGGACTCAACCACTTCCCTGGGCAGCCTGTTCTAGTGCTTGATAACCGTTACAGTGAAGAAATTTTTCCTAATATCCAATCTAAACCTCCCTGGCATAACGTGAAGCCATTTCTTCTTGTCCTATCACCCAGCAGATTTCCAGCCACTCTTCCCCAAACCTGTAGTGATCCATGGGCTTGTGACCCAAATGTAGGACTAAGCACTTTGCCTTGTTGAACCTCAGACCACTGGCCACAGCCCATCAATCCAGTCTGTGCAGATCCTTCTGTAGAGACTTCATACTCCCCAGCAGATCAACACTCCCACCCTACTTAGTGTAGTCTGCTGCCAGCCCAAATGAGGACGCAGACTTGTCAAGCTTTCTTTCATTGCAAATAAATGCCTTTTGGCTTGTAGTCTGTGTCACCTGCAGTCATTGCTACTGTATGCACACCAGTGAATAGCCAACATCAGTATCCTATTAGCTGTCAATTATTTGTGACAGACAGCAGCAACTGTGTGACTAATCTATTTTCAGATCCCTCTATTTGTCTGAGCATTAATATGATGCAATGCTAGCCTAAAGAGAAAGATCATATTATGTCCCAGCCAAGTCCAGCATTCTACCTGCATACCTTGCCCATAGCTTAGTTATTTTTTTTTATGCAACACACAGAAAACAAGGTGGGACACAATGCCACCTTTTCCACATATGGCCTTTGTTGCAGAAAAATTTGACAATCCTAGTACTGTCATTGATGAAGGATACGTAAATAAGTAGAGAAGTGTTGATCTAAAATGCCTTGGCAGGCTGAGTAATACCAGTTCCTATCACCAAAATCGTTATGCAATAAACAACCAGAGCATGTAAGTGTTAACAGGCAGCTAAAATAGCAAAGCATAAAGGTGTTCATGAGAACTGGTATTAGTACATTGGTACTAACACATTGATACTAATACATGTACTAGGGTGACATTAAAAAACAAAAAGGCGTCTCCTCTTTTTTTTTTGATGCCTTTAGCAATAAATTCCTGCAATGTCATCTAACAGAAGCTAACAGCAAGGGTTGCATTCTTCTGAGAGCAAACTTTGTTTTTGCAAGTGAAACAGATTGCAATTGACAGGTGAGAAAAGAGACCCTTGTAGACATTATATGTCTGAGTAATTCAATTTTCTGCTGATTTTTAAGTTAGTTCTTCAGTGGTTACCAGGCAAACATAGCACTTGCTAATTATACACCTGAAATTCCCTTTGCAGTAATGAAACAAGTCTTGCCTCTTGGGCATATGAAGGCAGATGACACAAAAGCACCAAATGAATCAGAAAAAAAATGTCAAAGTTAACATCTGATTTTGTAAAGACCAGAACATTATGTCTGCCATTAACTACTGCATTTATCTTCCCTCTCAGAGCAGCACCCAAGAGAAAAAGAAGCCCATGCAAACTACAGCAGCAGGGGCATAGGGACCACAATCGTTAAGCTATGGGAGACAGAAATAGAAATAAACTAGTAAAGTAATTATTAGTGCATGGCACAATCAGTTGGCTAAGGTCTTTGTCAAGCCTGTTGCAGTCCCCATTTTAAATGTACTTCATAGCAGCCTTCCAGTATCTGAAGGGGGTCTATAGGGATGCTGGGGAGGGACTCTTCATGAAGGACTACAGTGACAGGTAACAGGTTCAAACTTAAACAGGGGAAGTTTAGATTGGATATGAGGAAGAAATTCTTTACTGTAAGGGTGTTGAGGCA